>QXEO01000649.1:1540449-1764922 GCA_007115705.1 Dactylis glomerata
AAAAGGAACTCAAGGTCAGAAGAAACAAGTGCAAGATGGAAAGCCGGTTTGACAGAGTGGTTCGGCGCCAGGTCCGGCGGGACCGGGCCGTAGGCCGGACGGTCCGGCGGGCCGCCGGGCCATTCCGGCGACACCACCGAACTGGCTTTCAGAACACCAATTCGGCGGGTCCGCCGAAACGGTCCGGCCGGCCGCCGGGCGGTCCGGCGCCAGGTCCGGTGGCCGCCGGAAAAGTCGCCGAACACACACTTTCCAACCTCCTTCCATCATGACTCAAAGAAAACTTGTTTCTACCAACCTTAGGTAAACAAGGATGCCAAGGAACAAACACTAGCCCAACAAAGAACGAAACCCTAAAGGATCTATCCCTAGACAAAGTGAATCTAACCCTAGATACACACACTAGATCTACTCATACAAGAGCATGAACAAACGAAGTGTGAGGCAAGGGCTAGAGGAGGGAGAGAACACGAGGGAGTTACCCGAAGACATGGTGCACAAGAAGATGGGGAAAAATCCCGATCTCCCAATGCGGTTGACGAAACGCGAAGATCTTCGGAGGAAAGCTTCAAAACACCCCGATCTACACCCGATCTAAATTTGGAAGGGATTGGTTGGGTGGAGAGGCTAGGGGGAGGAGAAGCTTGATGGGGCGGCGGCAATGGAGTTGGGGGCGGGCGTGGGGAGGGAGGAAAGTGGGAGAAAACTGCACAGGAAACCCTCCCCACAAATTTATATAGGCCGCCAGTCCAGCGGTAAGTCCGGCGGGACCGGGCCATGCGCCGGGCGGTCCGGCGGGCCGCCGGGCCATTCCGACGAGGCCGCCGAACCAGTATACTGAATGCCAGTTCGGCGGATCCGCCGGGCTGGCCCGGTGGGCCGCCGGGCAGTCCGGCGCCAGGTCCGGCGATCGCCGGGCAGGCTGCCGAAACACCTCTGGGACTAGAAAGATTTGGCAATTTTCGAAATGTGACATGTATCAACAAGAAAAGCATGGTGTGCGGAAGAAATCAACAGCCATCAAACTTGTTTGCAAGAGAATCAACTTGAGATTGCATGCCTTCCAAAGAAGAGCAACAACAAAACATGAGATTTGAAGACATGCAATGGTGGGGGATTTCTCCCCCTATGTGTGATCACCAATGTCGTGACACCGCGAAGAGACATGCTTGGGCTCAAATGACATTAGTGATCTTATGATGTCGCACACTTGAGTATGCATCGTGCCATTAGTTGACACGATGACTATCCTCAACTATGCGCATCTAGACTAGAACAACACACTATAATATGGGAATGAGTGCACACGATCAAGCCACATTGCAAGAGTCTACGATATTCAATTCATGCCTCAACTCTCGGAATCTTGCTTCATCAAGAGGCTTCGTGAAAATGTCGGCGAGTTGGTCTTGTGTACCTACATAAGATAGGTTAATCTCACCTCGGTTGACATGGTCACGGATGAAATAGTGGCGGATCTCGATGTGCTTGGTCTTGTTATGTTGAACCGGATTATGAGCGATCTTGATGGCACTCTCATTGTCACACAAGAGTGGCACCTTGTCGAAGTGGATACCATAATCCTCCATGGTTTGCCTCATCCAAACGAGTTGAGCACAACAACTCGCGGCCGCCACATACTCGGCTTCGGCGGTGGAGAGAGACACACAATTTTGCTTCTTGGAAGACCAACAAACCAAAGACCTACCAAGAAATTGGCATGCCCCGGAAGTTGACTTCCTATCCACTTTGTCTCCCGCCCAATCCGAGTCCGAGTACCCAACAAGCTCAAAGCTTGCTCCCTTCGGGTACCAAAGGCCAAAAGTTGGGGTATCAATCAAATATCGAAAGACTCTTTTGACCGCCATTAAATGGCTTTCCTTAGGGGTGGCTTGATATCGTGCACACATTCCCACACTAAGCATGATATCCGGTCTAGATGCACAAAGATAGAGCAAAGACCCAATCATAGAGCGATAAAGTTTTTGATCCACTTCTTTACCATTAGGATCGAGATCAAGAGTAACCTTTGTAGGCATGGGAGTCTTGGCTCCCTTCACTCCGGTATCCATCTTGAACTTCTTGAGCATGTCTTGAGTGTACTTGGCTTGATTGATGAAGGTGCCACCCTTCAATTGCTTTATCTCAAACCCAAGAAAGAATTTCAACTCCCCCATCATAGACATCTCAAATTTATCTGTCATTAGTCTTGCAAATTCATCATTGAAAGATTTGTTAGAAGAACCAAAAATGATATCATCTACATAAAGTTGGCATATGAAAAGCTCCCCGTTTACTTTCTTAGTAAAAAGAGTGGGATCAATGAGGCCTATCTCAAACCCACGGTCTACAAGAAGCTCTCTAAGATGCTCGTACCACGCACGTGGGGCTTGTTTAAGGCCATAGAGTGCCTTATCGAGCTTGTAGACATGGTTCGGAAAGTTAGGATCCTCAAAACCCGGGGGTTGCTTTACATACACTAACTCATGCAAAGGACCATTTAAGAAAGCACTCTTCACATCCATTTGTTGCAACTTAAAATTATGATGTGATGCATAAGCAAGAAGGATACGGATGGACTCAAGGCGAGCCACGGGTGCAAAAGTCTCTCGATAGTCGATGCCTTCAATTTGAGAGTATCCTTGAGCAACCAAACGAGCCTTGTTCCTCACAACAATTCCATTTGCATCTTGCTTGTTCTTGAAGATCCACTTGGTTCCAATGACATTGCGGCAATCCTTGGGCTTCTCCACTAATGACCAAACTTTGTTGCGCTCGAAGTTATTGAGTTCTTCGTGCATGGCTTCTACCCAACTGGGTCTTCAAGCGCTTCAAACACCTTTTGAGGTTCCACACAAGAGATATAGGCATGGTGGTTACTAAAGATTGCCAATTGCCTCCTCGTAGACACCCCTTTCCTTACACTTCCAATCACATTCTCCAAGGTGTGGCTACCTCTTTGGAGAGTTGTTGCTATCTTCATGGCACGGCGAGCTTGTGCTTCTTCAAGAGATTCTTGAGAGGCCACTTGGTCATCACCACGGTTTTGGTCCTCGCCTTGACCTTCAAACCGAGCATGCTCAACATCTTGAGCTTGCTCAATGTCTTGAACTTGATCTTGATCACCACTTGGTGAGAAATCACCATCATGCTCTTGGTCTTGATCTTGATCATGCTCACATGGTTGAGGGGCTTGAGCTTGTCTTTGGCTAGCATCAAAGGGACCTTGAGGAGCTTGTTGTGTTTGAGAGGGTGAAGGCTCCACTTGAGTAGAGCATAGTCCTTCTCCTTCCGTCAAAAGGTGTCCCTCAACGGGTATGAGATGTCCCACACCCATTCTTCTTATGGCAAGAGGAGGTATTTCATCACCTACATCAAAAACACCACGTTGCTCCACACGGGAGCCGTCATTCTCATCGAATCTCACATTAGAAACTTCAACAACTCGAGCGGAGAGTTTGTCAAAGATTCTAAAGGCGTGAGATTCGGCGGCATAGCCAACAAAGGTACCCTCAAGAGCTTTCGAATCAAATTTGGACAAATGGACACCTTTCTTAAGATAGTAGCACTTACAACCGAATACCCAAAAGTACTTGATGTTAGGCTTCTTTCCAATGAGGATCTCATAAGGAGTCTTGTTCAAGCCCTTGCGGAGATATAACCGGTTCGACGCATGACATGCGGTATTAATGGCTTCGGCCCAAAAGTTATACGGAGACTTGAATTCCGCTAACATGGTCCTAGCCATATCAATGAGAGTCCGGTTCTTCCGCTCGGCTACACCATTTTGTTGGGGAGTGTAGGGAGATGAGTATTGATGGCGAATCCCCTCATCACTGAGAAAATCATTCAAGGTGTAGTTCTTGAACTCGGTGCCATTGTCACTTTGGATCATCAATATGTCTTGACCATATTGGCGTTGCACTTCATTGGTGAAGTCTTTGACGGTTTGTTGAGTCTCACTCTTATGAGCAAAGAAAAAGACCCAAGTGTATCTTGAATAGTCATCGACAATCACCAAGCAATACTTCTTTCCTCCAAGACTTTCATAAGAAGGAGGGCCGAAGAGATCCATGTGAAGGAGCTCTAGGACCCTCTTAGATGAAATGATGGTCTTGCTAGGATGAGGAAGTTCATGCATCTTTCCATCAATGCAAGCTCTACACACACGATCTTTTGAAAAGGTTAGATCGGTTAGTCCTAGGATGTGGTTGCCTTTGTGGAGACTTTGCAAAGTTCTCATATTGACGTGGCCTAGCCGGCGATGCCAAAGCCATCCCACATCAACTTTAGCCATGAGGCATGTCGCGGCTTTAGTGACCTCCTTCGAGAAGTCGATCACATATAAGCCATTTTCGACATGCCCCACATGAGCTACCTTAAGAGACTTGCTCCACAAAAGAACTACAATCCCAACATCAAAGAAGGTTGCAAAGCAAGGTTGGGAGCACGCACACCACGTGCACGAGCAAGAGCATCATCCGCATTCTTCTCGGAGATCTTCCTTGCCATCATCTCTTGCAAAATGTCATGAGCGGACATCGTCCAGAAATTTGTATTTCCCTTGATGGAGTTCACGGTTTCCCTATGGAAGGGCAAGAGAGCTTGAATGAACTTCCTCTTCATCCATCTCCAATCACATTGGGTGGAGCCAAGATCCGTTAGCTTCACTTGGAGTGACGAGAGACGCCTATGGAGTTCTTCGGGAGTTTCACCATCAAGCATGGCAAAGTTGTCCGCTTCATTGGAGGCTTCATCAAACTTGGATTCTTGAATGCTCTCATTCCCAATGAAGAGGTTGGTGAGAATATCCCAAGCTTCTTTGGCGGAGGTGATGTTGCGGATGAACGCCTTGTCCTTCTCGGTAAGTGACATGTGAATGAGATGCAAGGCGGAGGCATTGAGTTGCTTGTCGATTTGCTCCCAAGGTAGCAAGTTGGTCAAATCCTTGGAAGTTGGATGGAAACCCTGCTCAATGATCCTCCAAAGCTCAATAGACACAAAGTTTATGTGAGAGCGCATGTTATCTTGCCAATTGGCAAAGCTAGAAGCATCAAGTGGTGGCGGTGGACCGCAAGAAGCAAGGTGTGGCATTTGAAGATGTCTTCCGGAGACATAGCTCGTGGGATGTGGAATTCCCGGACTATGCCCCCGAGAGGTGTCATCTTTGTTGGGGGTGTCATCTACCTTGGGGGGTTCCTCTCCGCCCTCATCCCCATCCTCATCCGGATTATCCTCGTTTAAGTCGGGCTTACCCGAGGAATCAACCGGGGTCGGTGGAGTGGTACTAGACGTTCCACTTACGAGGGCGTCAAATTGAGATTTTTGGCTTTCCATGGCTGCCATCATAGCATCCATACGTGCCATTATATTATTTAGATCCCCCTTAGTGGCGGGTTCCTCTTCGCCCATAACCTCTTAGGCGGTTAAGCCCAATCAAGAGCACTAGGCTCTGATACCAATTGAAAGGATCGGTACGGGCGACTAGAGGGGGGTGAATAGGCGCTAAGTCAATTTTTAATCTTTTTCAAATTTAAGGCTTGACACAAAGTAAATTCACTAGATGTGCAACTAGGTGAATTTCCTATGAGTGGCAAGCATGCAAGTAAACAAGTAACTAGCAAGATACAAGTAAGGGAAAGAAATAACCGAAGAGTGGAGACCAGAGACACAAGGATGTATTCCCGTAGTTCCTTCCTTTTGAGGGGAAGTACGTCTACGTTGGAGAGGTGTGGTGACACGGAGTCGACCAATGCCACAAAGGCTCACCTTGTTCTCCGGTGAGCAAGCCACGGAGGCTAGCTCATTTCCACTAAGCGGTGGTATTGGGGGAACCACGAATCCCTTACACGGAGCTTGGGGCACAACTCCACAACTCAATTGGAGGCTCCCAAGAAAGCCACGGAGGCAAGAATCACCACAAAGACAAGTCAATCAACCAATTACAACACCTAGGGTCACAAGAACCCCAAGGTGCAAATCCTCCAAGCAAATGGAGGTGGAAATGAAATTCCTTCGGTGAAGATGTAGATCGGTGCCTCCTCCTTCAATCCTCCAAAGATCAAGAGCTTTGGTTGGCTAGAAGGGGAGATCTATGGAATTTGGTGTTTTTCCAATGGGGGTAGGTGAGAGCTTCAAGGATGAACAATGGTTGGTGAAGTTCTAACCCTACCCCAGCTAGGAAAAGGGGTATTTAGGTAGGTGGGAATCTGGCCGTTGAGGGAGCACACAGCAGCAATCCCGGCGATAAGTCCGGCGGCGCTGGGCCCTGTGCCAGATGCCCCGGCGGTAAGTCCGGCGGGACCGGACACCTCGCCGGGAGTCTGGCGGTGGACCGGGCGGATCCGGCGGACCGCCGAAATCCCATTCAGACTATCAGTCCGGCGGCCCCGCCGGGCCAGTCCGGTCTGCCGCCGGGTGGTCCGGTCTGGGGGCCGGCCAGACCAACTTTGGCCACTTTCGGCAGGCGATTCCACCATATTTCTTTTTATGCATTAGAACCCCTTCACCTGTGAACTTAAACCTGTATGCATATAATTCAAATATTATTTCACACAAAAACATAGTCATGTCATTGTAAATCAAAAAAGTAGAAAGGGACAAATGTCCTTTCAGTATTATTTTACCATGAAAAGTAATACCTAAAAGAAATAGAAATTCGTGATAGTTCATTATTTTACCGTGAAAAGTAAAGCCTGCAAGAAATAGAAATTCATGATAGTTTATCATTTCAACGTGAAAAGTAATGCCTATAAGAAATGGAAATTCGTGATAGTTTATCATTTTACCGTGAAAAGTAATGCCTAAAAGAAATGGAAATTCGTGATAGTTCATCATTTTACCATGAAAAGTAAAGCCTACAAGAAATGGAAATTCTTGATAGTTTATCATTTTACCGTGAAAAGTAATGCCTACAAGAAATTCGTGATTACCCAACTTGTTGAATCCGGTGGCAAACTCGTCATTTAGCATACATAGAGGGGTAGTAGTTTGCCACCGATAGATAGAGAGAGGGTGGCATGATCCTGCCCGTTAGATCATAGGACCGACGATAGGTGAGCATGATCCGTGTGACAACAGCTCGACCAATCAGGCCAAGTTTGGGATTCTGTGAGAAGGGAGAGGGTAAAACTGAGTAGTATCAAGGATACAAGGGCAAGTAAATAGTAAACAGGCTAAGGAATTCAAATAAGAGATTTAGAAAAAGAAAAATACATGTTTTATATAATGAAACCCAGGTTGGCCTACCTCAAAGTATTAGCAATTCAAATATACATGAGTGTAAAAATTATGGCCTCATTCAGACAAACTATATTTTGGGCATAGATGTTTTGAGAAGGGGTTTGAGTGGAAAGCCATGAACCTTCATAGCTAGTAATGATTTGAGAAGTGGCCATTGATACGTCTCAAACGTATCTATAATTTTTGATGCTCCATGCTTTGTTTTACACCATTTGCCTATCGTTTCGTTACACTTAGTGGCATTTTTATACATTTTCCGGAACTAACCTATTAACGAAGTGCCACAGTGCCAGTTTCCTGTTTTCTGCTATTTTTGTGTTTCAGAAGTGATACACAGGAAATATTCTCGGAATTGGACAAAACAAGTTCCTGAAGTCATATTTCACCGGGGAGCTTCCAAACATCTGAAGGAGAGAAGGAGTAGGGCCACGTGGGCCCCACACACACAGGCGGCGCGGCCAGCCCCCTGGCCGCGCCACCCACGTGTGAGGGGGCGTGGGACCCCCTCTGACATCGCCCTTTCGCCTACATATACCCCCTGACGATAAAAACCTAAGTGCCCGATCAGTTTTCTAGAATACATCGCGATCCACCGCCGCCGTCGACCCGAAGATCGGGAGGGTCCAGAAGCTCTTCCCGGCACCCTGCCGGAGAGGGGAATCGCCACCGGAGGTCTTCTTCATCGCCATGCTTGCCTCCGGAGCGATGAGTGAGTAGTCTACCTTGGACTATGGGTCCATAGCAGTAGCTAGATGGTTGTCTTCTCCACCATGTGCTTCATGTTTAGATCTCATGAGCTGCCCTACATGATTGAGATCACCGTTATGTAATACTATGATGTTGGTTTATTGGGATCCGATGAATATTGGTGTTTATGATTAAGTTGCTGTACTGAATTATATCTTTTGTTATCTCTATGTTGTTTATGATCTTGCATGCTCTCCGTTGTTAGTAGCTATCTTGGCCGAGTAGTTGCTAGTGACTCCAAGAGGGGGTATTTATGCTCGATAGTGGGTTCATGTCTCTATTTCACCTGGGGGAGTGACAGAAACCTCTAAGGTGGTAGATGTGTTGTTGCTACTAGGGAGAAACCAACATTCATATGCTCAAGGGCATATGCTTTGTTTACATTACACACTTTGCTTAATGCAATTATCTGTTGTTCGCAACTTAATACTTCTAGGGTGTTCGGATGATATCCCCGAGGGTGGATTATTAGTCATAGATGCAGTTGGATGGCGGTCTATGTATTTTGTTGTAATGCCCAGAGTGAATCTCATAGTGATCTTCTTGACATATCACGTTATCTTTATTCTATCAATTGCCCAACTGTAATTTGTTTACCCAGCATGTTATTTATCTATGGAGAGACACCACTAGTGAACTGTGGACCCCGGTCCTATTTTAATCATATTGCAATCACCTGTTTACTTTTCCCGCATTGTTTACTTTACTCGCACATTACTACTGTTTTCCACTCGATACACTCATAACCTTTGTTTCAAGCAAACCGGTGAGATTGACAACCTCATCGCAAGTTGGGAACAAAGTATTTGTCTGTGTGTGTGCAGGTTCCGCGTTGCCGCTGGCCGAAGACGAGTCAACAAGTATCGTTAACGGCGCCCTTGTTGGAAGCTACTAAGCCAGTCCGCATCACCTTCAGTCGTCATCGTCTCCCTTCTCCTGTTCGATAAACCTTGGTTTCTTAACTGAGGGAAAACTTGCTGCTGCACTCATCATACCTTCCTCTTGGGGTTCCCAACGGGCTGGTTATTCACCACGCACAAGGACTGTCTGTTGCACATTCATCGGGAGCATCAGCCTCTTTTCTGGCGCCGTTGCCGGGGAAGGAAGAGAAGACTTCTGCGAGGGGAGTTCTTCGCACACACATTCTTTACTTTGTTATTTGTTTTGCTTTACTTTACTTTATTTTACCTGCATTGCTTTTTATATCAAAAACCCAAAAAAATTAGAATCCTTGGTAGTTGTTATTTCTTTACTTTAGTTTATCATGTCGTTTCCTGAGTTCGTTCTGGAGGACCTCTCAGTAGGTAGTGGTTCGATTATTGGCAAAAGTAACATTGAGGAGTTCTTTAATCACATTAGTATGCATAAGGAAGTTGAGGAAAAGTCTTGGGTTGAGCTTGCTCCTAGTATTGAAGTTGCTTCTGTTATATTAATTGACATGTTGGGAACTAGGTTTGCTAGTCTTAATCCTTTTATGCAATATATGTTCCTTAAGCTTCATGAAATTGAGGACCCCGAAAAGAAAGCTTTTATCTTGGAGACTTTGCGCATAGAATTTAAGGATGTTGTTATTGAAGCTAGGAAGGTTCTTAAAGGTTTTAATAAACTCGGTTCACCTATAACGGTTATTGATACACATGAGGGGGAGGCCGAGATACCTATACCTTGCAAGCTTTTGGGATTGAATGATGCTTTCGAAAATAATTTTGCCTGGATTTGTCCTGAAAATCTTTTTGATGAGAATAGTGTACCAAAGCATGATCACCAAGGGTCTTCAAAAACTTATGTGGATGAAATACAATGCCTTATTGACAAGACCTCTGCTGTCGATCTTAATGCTTCATCACTTGATATTACTTGATTCGCAATTTTCTGCGCCTAGCTCAAAGGCGTTAAAGAAAAGCACTCTTGGGAGATAACCCAATGTTTTCTTTTCAGTACTTTTTCTTTTATTTGAGTCTTGGAAGTCATTACTACTGTAATGACCGCTCCTTATCTTGTTTATTTCGTTTTTGTGCCAAGAGAAGCCTCTAATTTGAGTGAGGTAAAGATTTGGGGTTATTGCTGTCCTGAAACTGTTTTCGGTGCTGCACCGTAAAAATTCGTGAAAATTCTCTGTTTATCTTTTGGACCTGCGATTTCTTGTGCTTATGCCCCAGGTTATATCCAAACTTTTCTTAGTTGAACACTTTTTGATTTGAGCAACGGAAAATCCCTCAAAAATTCGTCCATTATCAGCTGTCCAGTTTTGACAGATTTCTGCCAATATTTGTTTTTGCCACTTTATCGCTTTCTTTTGAGTTCTTTTTTATCATGGAACTCTTGTGGAAGTTGCTACAGTAGTATATACTTTATATGTGGTAGTTTTGGGTTGAAACATGAAGCTAAAAGAGGTTGAATATATTTTATGCTTGCACTAATGTTGCTAATAGAATTGTGTTTAGTTTTGTATGAAGGAAGTTTTCAAGTGTAGGGATTGGAGAATGATGAGATGAGTTGAAGAACGGACAAAAGCTCAAGCTTGGGGATGCCCATGCATCACCCCAAGAAATATCCAAGAAGTACAAGCGTCAAAGCTTGAGGATGCCCCCGAGGCACCCCTTCTTCATCGGCAAAAATCAGGTCACCTTTCAAAACACTATATTTTTATTGCTTCATGCACTATGTGTTTTTCTTGGAGCGTCAGTTGTTTTAGTTTTCTTAGGTTGTTTAGTTTGTTTGTTTGCTGCAATAAATGGTTGGACCCCAACAAATTTCCTTTGGAGGAGATGTACTCGTTTTCATTTGCAAAGAATGCTCTAGTTTTCACTCTTATTGATCGAGCATTCTAGTTTTTCTGCTACTGCTTTTGGTTTTCGTTTTCGCCTTGATATGCGTTCAGATCTTGTCATATCTTTTCATCAAGGTGTATTTTTGCCTCTGATCTTTATTGGTTTTCATCAAAAGAGGTGTTTAAAAAAAAATTCAAATGGTGTTGGAAAAGAGAAAAAGCTTTGTGCAAAATAGTGGTACAAGAAGGAGCTTGTGTAGACTGCGGCTTAGGCTTTTTCATGTCATGCTTGATGTCTTTTTGATAGTATGCTTAGTGGTTTTGCTGTAGCATGACTTGTCTCAAATATCTGAGATTGCTTAATGAGCCTTTGAAAAAATCATGCGTTGTTTTTATTGTATGGAAGCATTATTTTGGTTTTCTCCTTGATGCTTTATTTGGGTTGACTTGGCGCATGCTCACACATGTTAGACTCTTCCAAAGTCGCCATTAGCCTTCATGATCATTTAGTTTTAGACTTTTGATGCCATCGTATGCTTCTTTTAATGTCGCGTTGTCGCTTTGCATGATTATGGCCATTATTGCTCTCTTAGTTGGTCGCTCCCAGTCTTTTGCTAGCCCTCACCTTGTACTGAGTATGAGCTCTACTCGTGCATCCAACTCCTAAAAGCCAAAGTTTTCCATTGTGTCCACTATAAATTCCTATGCATGGTATTTGTAAGCCATTCCAAAGTAAAATTTTCGTGTGCTACCTTTCAAAAACCTTTAAAATACTTCTCGTTTTGTGACACTGTTTTCAGCTCATGGGGACGTAGTGGTCGGATTTGCTATCTTCCATATTGCTTATTCCAAAAAGAAAAAAAAAGGAAAAAAGAAAGAAAAAAGGCACTCCTCCAATGAATGTGAATGTTGGTGGGCACCCGATGGAATCGGTTAGCCATGGTATGTGAAAGGAAAAGGTGGGGAGGAGTGCCAAGTTTTATAAAAAGAGCACGAAGTGCCAATCTCTCTCTCAAAAACTTGCTTTATTTTTGTATGGAAGATAGTAAGAACCCCATTGCCAGTCGTTGACAAAGACAACCACCTCTCAAAATCAATTTTTCTCTCTGTTTTACAAATGAAAAGCTCTAGCACATGTTTAAATCACTGCTTCCCTCTGCGAAGGGCCTTTCTTTTACTTTTATGTTGAGTCACCACCTTCTTTCTTTATGCACCATTAAGAGAGCATAGTTGTCATTCTTAGTGTGATATGCATTGTCCCAAGGTTCATTGATTGACTCATATTGTTGGTTTCACTTGTTCTTAAATTATTTGTATCTAGTCGCCCTCTTAAACTTTGAGGTGTCCTATGCATTTATGTTTTGCTCTCTTTGAAGGACAAGCTGAAAACCATTTGTATGTTTTTCCTTATGATTAGAACACACGTTTGACTTTCATTGTTTCATTATCATGATCTTTTGTTTGTGTTCATTTCCATGTTTACAACATGGTTGCTAAGTTTCTTATTGTCATGATTATATCTTTCATGCCCATGTTTTAAGTTCTATTGATCCCAGCTCATCAATGCTTACATATATGATCAAGATTGTGTAGGTGCATGTCACCTCAAAAATTATTCTTTTGTTATCACTTACCTACTCGAGGACGAGCAGGAGTTAAGCTTGGGGATGCTTGATACGTCTCAAACGTATCTATAATTTTTGATGCTCCATGCTTTGTTTTACACCATTTGCCTATCGTTTCGTTACACTTGGTGGCATTTTTATACATTTTCCGGAACTAACCTATTAACGAAGTGCCACAGTGCCAGTTTCCTGTTTTCTGCTGTTTTTGTGTTTCAGAAGTGATACACAGGAAATATTCTCGGAATTGGACAAAACAAGTTCCTGAAGTCATATTTCACCGGGGAGCTTCCAAACATCCGAAGGAGAGAAGGAGTAGGGCCACATGGGCCCCACACACACAGGCGGCGCGGCCAGCCCCCTGGCCGCGCCACCCACGTGTGAGGGGGCGTGGGACTCCCTCTGACATCACCCTTTCGCCTACATATACCCCCTGACGATAAAAACCTAAGTGCCCGATTAGTTTTCCAGAATACATCGCGATCCGCCGCCGCCGTCGACCCGAAGATCGGGAGGGTCCAGAAGCTCTTCCCGGCACCCTGCCGGAGAGGGGAATCGCCACCGGAGGTCTTCTTCATCGCCATGCTTGCCTCCGGAGCGATGAGTGAGTAGTCTACCTTGGACTATGGGTCCATAGCAGTAGCTAGATGGTTGTCTTCTCCACCATGTGCTTCATGTTTAGATCTCATGAGCTGCCCTACATGATTGAGATCACCGTTATGTAATACTATGATGTTGGTTTATTGGGATCCGATGAATATTGGTGTTTATGATTAAGTTGCTGTACTGAATTATATCTTTTGTTATCTCTATGTTGTTTATGATCTTGCATGCTCTCCGTTGTTAGTAGCTATCTTGGCCGAGTAGTTGCTAGTGACTCCAAGAGGGGGTATTTATGCTCGATAGTGGGTTCATGTCTCTATTTCACCTGGGGGAGTGACAGAAACCTCTAAGGTGGTAGATGTGCTGTTGCTACTAGGGAGAAAACAACATTCATATGCTCAAGGGCATATGCTTTGTTTACATTACACACTTTGCTTAATGCAATTATCTGTTGTTCGCAACTTAATACTTCTAGGGTGTTCGGATGATATCCCCGGGGGTGGATTATTAGTCATAGATGCAGTTGGATGGCGGTCTATGTATTTTGTTGTAATGCCCAGAGTGAATCTCATAGTGATCTTCTTGACATATCACGTTATCTTTATTCTATCAATTGCCCAACTGTAATTTGTTTACCCAGCATGTTATTTATCTATGGAGAGACACCACTAGTGAACTGTGGACCCCGGTCCTATTTTAATCATATTGCAATCACCTGTTTACTTTTCCCGCATTGTTTACTTTACTCGCACATTACTACTGTTTTCCACTCGATACACTCATAACCTTTGTTTCAAGCAAACCGGTGAGATTGACAACCTCATCGCAAGTTGGGAACAAAGTATTTGTCTGTGTGTGTGCAGGTTCCGCGTTGCCGCTGGCCGAAGACGAGTCAACAAGTATCGTTAACGGCGCCCTTGTTGGAAGCTACTAAGCCAGTCCGCATCACCTTCAGTCGTCATCGTCTCCCTTCTCCTGTTCGATAAACCTTGGTTTCTTAACTGAGGGAAAACTTGCTGCTGCACTCATCATACCTTCCTCTTGGGGTTCCCAACGGGCTGGTTATTCACCACGCACAAGGACTGTCTGTTGCACATTCATCGGGAGCATCAGCCTCTTTTCTGGCGCCGTTGCCGGGGAAGGAAGAGAAGACTTCTGCGAGGGGAGTTCTTCGCACACACATTCTTTACTTTGTTATTTGTTTTGCTTTACTTTACTTTATTTTACCTGCATTGCTTTTTATATCAAAAACCCAAAAAAATTAGAATCCTTGGTAGTTGTTATTTCTTTACTTTAGTTTATCATGTCGTTTCCTGAGTTCGTTCTGGAGGACCTCTCAGTAGGTAGTGGTTCGATTATTGGCAAAAGTAACATTGAGGAGTTCTTTAATCACATTAGTATGCATAAGGAAGTTGAGGAAAAGTCTTGGGTTGAGCTTGCTCCTAGTATTGAAGTTGCTTCTGTTATATTAATTGACATGTTGGGAACTAGGTTTGCTAGTCTTAATCCTTTTATGCAATATATGTTCCTTAAGCTTCATGAAATTGAGGACCCCGAAAAGAAAGCTTTTATCTTGGAGACTTTGCGCATAGAATTTAAGGATGTTGTTATTGAAGCTAGGAAGGTTCTTAAAGGTTTTAATAAACTCGGTTCACCTATAACGGTTATTGATACACATGAGGGGGAGGCCGAGATACCTATACCTTGCAAGCTTTTGGGATTGAATGATGCTTTCGAAAATAATTTTGCCTGGATTTGTCCTGAAAATCTTTTTGATGAGAATAGTGTACCAAAGCATGATCACCAAGGGTCTTCAAAAACTTATGTGGATGAAATACAATGCCTTATTGACAAGACCTCTGCTGTCGATCTTAATGCTTCATCACTTGATATTACTTGATTCGCAATTTTCTGCGCCTAGCTCAAAGGCGTTAAAGAAAAGCACTCTTGGGAGATAACCCAATGTTTTCTTTTCAGTACTTTTTCTTTTATTTGAGTCTTGGAAGTCATTACTACTGTAATGACCGCTCCTTATCTTGTTTATTTCGTTTTTGTGCCAAGAGAAGCCTCTAATTTGAGTGAGGTAAAGATTTGGGGTTATTGCTGTCCTGAAACTGTTTTCGGTGCTGCACCGTAAAAATTCGTGAAAATTCTCTGTTTATCTTTTGGACCTGCTATTTCTTGTGCTTATGCCCCAGGTTATATCCAAACTTTTCTTAGTTGAACACTTTTTGATTTGAGCAACGGAAAATCCCTCAAAAATTCGTCCATTATCAGCTGTCCAGTTTTGACAGATTTCTGCCAATATTTGTTTTTGCCACTTTATCGCTTTCTTTTGAGTTCTTTTTTATCATGGAACTCTTGTGGAAGTTGCTACAGTAGTATATACTTTATATGTGGTAGTTTTGGGTTGAACCTGAAGCTAAAAGAGGTTGAATATATTTTATGCTTGCACTAATGTTGCTAATAGAATTGTGTTTAGTTTTGTATGAAGGAAGTTTTCAAGTGTAGGGATTGGAGAATGATGAGATGAGTTGAAGAACGGACAAAAGCTCAAGCTTGGGGATGCCCATGCATCACCCCAAGAAATATCCAAGAAGTACAAGCGTCAAAGCTTGAGGATGCCCCCGAGGCACCCCTTCTTCATCGGCAAAAATCAGGTCACCTTTCAAAACACTATATTTTTATTGCTTCATGCACTATGTGTTTTTCTTGGAGCGTCAGTTGTTTTAGTTTTCTTAGGTTGTTTAGTTTGTTTGTTTGCTGCAATAAATGGTTGGACCCCAACAAATTTCCTTTGGAGGAGATGTACTCGTTTTCATTTGCAAAGAATGCTCTAGTTTTCACTCTTATTGATCGAGCATTCTAGTTTTTCTGCTACTGCTTTTGGTTTTCGTTTTCGCCTTGATATGCGTTCAGATCTTGTCATATCTTTTCATCAAGGTGTATTTTTGCCTCTGATCTTTATTGGTTTTCATCAAAAGAGGTGTTTAAAAAAAAATTCAAATGGTGTTGGAAAAGAGAAAAAGCTTTGTGCAAAATAGTGGTACAAGAAGGAGCTTGTGTAGACTGCGGCTTAGGCTTTTTCATGTCATGCTTGATGTCTTTTTGATAGTATGCTTAGTGGTTTTGCTGTAGCATGACTTGTCTCAAATATCTGAGATTGCTTAATGAGCCTTTGAAAAAATCATGCGTTGTTTTTATTGTATGGAAGCATTATTTTGGTTTTCTCCTTGATGCTTTATTTGGGTTGACTTGGCGCATGCTCACACATGTTAGACTCTTCCAAAGTCGCCATTAGCCTTCATGATCATTTAGTTTTAGACTTTTGATGCCATCGTATGCTTCTTTTAATGTCGCGTTGTCGCTTTGCATGATTATGGCCATTATTGCTCTCTTAGTTGGTCGCTCCCAGTCTTTTGCTAGCCCTCACCTTGTACTGAGTATGAGCTCTACTCGTGCATCCAACTCCTAAAAGCCAAAGTTTTCCATTGTGTCCACTATAAATTCCTATGCATGGTATTTGTAAGCCATTCCAAAGTAAAATTTTCGTGTGCTACCTTTCAAAAACCTTTAAAATACTTCTCGTTTTGTGACACTGTTTTCAGCTCATGGGGACGTAGTGGTCGGATTTGCTATCTTCCATATTGCTTATTCCAAAAAGAAAAAAAAAGGAAAAAAGAAAGAAAAAAGGCACTCCTCCAATGAATGTGAATGTTGGTGGGCACCCGATGGAATCGGTTAGCCATGGTATGTGAAAGGAAAAGGTGGGGAGGAGTGCCAAGTTTTATAAAAAGAGCACGAAGTGCCAATCTCTCTCTCAAAAACTTGCTTTATTTTTGTATGGAAGATAGTAAGAACCCCATTGCCAGTCGTTGACAAAGACAACCACCTCTCAAAATCAATTTTTCTCTCTGTTTTACAAATGAAAAGCTCTAGCACATGTTTAAATCACTGCTTCCCTCTGCGAAGGGCCTTTCTTTTACTTTTATGTTGAGTCACCACCTTCTTTCTTTATGCACCATTAAGAGAGCATAGTTGTCATTCTTAGTGTGATATGCATTGTCCCAAGGTTCATTGATTGACTCATATTGTTGGTTTCACTTGTTCTTAAATTATTTGTATCTAGTCGCCCTCTTAAACTTTGAGGTGTCCTATGCATTTATGTTTTGCTCTCTTTGAAGGACAAGCTGAAAACCATTTGTATGTTTTTCCTTATGATTAGAACACACGTTTGACTTTCATTGTTTCATTATCATGATCTTTTGTTTGTGTTCATTTCCATGTTTACAACATGGTTGCTAAGTTTCTTATTGTCATGATTATATCTTTCATGCCCATGTTTTAAGTTCTATTGATCCCAGCTCATCAATGCTTACATATATGATCAAGATTGTGTAGGTGCATGTCACCTCAAAAATTATTCTTTTGTTATCACTTACCTACTCGAGGACGAGCAGGAGTTAAGCTTGGGGATGCTTGATACGTCTCAAACGTATCTATAATTTTTGATGCTCCATGCTTTGTTTTACACCATTTGCCTATCGTTTCGTTACACTTGGTGGCATTTTTATACATTTTCCGGAACTAACCTATTAACGAAGTGCCACAGTGCCAGTTTCCTGTTTTCTGCTATTTTTGTGTTTCAGAAGTGATACACAGGAAATATTCTCGGAATTGGACAAAACAAGTTCCTAAAGTCATATTTCACCGGGGAGCTTCCAAACATCCGAAGGAGAGAAGGAGTAGGGCCACGTGGGCCCCACACACACAGGCGGCGCGGCCAGCCCCCTGGCCGCGCCACCCACGTGTGAGGGGGCGTGGGACTCCCTCTGACATCACCCTTTCGCCTACATATACCCCCTGACGATAAAAACCTAAGTGCCCGATTAGTTTTCCAGAATACATCGCGATCCGCCGCCGCCGTCGACCCGAAGATCGGGAGGGTCCAGAAGCTCTTCCCGGCACCCTGCCGGAGAGGGGAATCGCCACCGGAGGTCTTCTTCATCGCCATGCTTGCCTCCGGAGCGATGAGTGAGTAGTCTACCTTGGACTATGGGTCCATAGCAGTAGCTAGATGGTTGTCTTCTCCACCATGTGCTTCATGTTTAGATCTCATGAGCTGCCCTACATGATTGAGATCACCGTTATGTAATACTATGATGTTGGTTTATTGGGATCCGATGAATATTGGTGTTTATGATTAAGTTGCTGTACTGAATTATATCTTTTGTTATCTCTATGTTGTTTATGATCTTGCATGCTCTCCGTTGTTAGTAGCTATCTTGGCCGAGTAGTTGCTAGTGACTCCAAGAGGGGGTATTTATGCTCGATAGTGGGTTCATGTCTCTATTTCACCTGGGGGAGTGACAGAAACCTCTAAGGTGGTAGATGTGCTGTTGCTACTAGGGAGAAAACAACATTCATATGCTCAAGGGCATATGCTTTGTTTACATTACACACTTTGCTTAATGCAATTATCTGTTGTTCGCAACTTAATACTTCTAGGGTGTTCGGATGATATCCCCGGGGGTGGATTATTAGTCATAGATGCAGTTGGATGGCGGTCTATGTATTTTGTTGTAATGCCCAGAGTGAATCTCATAGTGATCTTCTTGACATATCACGTTATCTTTATTCTATCAATTGCCCAACTGTAATTTGTTTACCCAGCATGTTATTTATCTATGGAGAGACACCACTAGTGAACTGTGGACCCCGGTCCTATTTTAATCATATTGCAATCACCTGTTTACTTTTCCCGCATTGTTTACTTTACTCGCACATTACTACTGTTTTCCACTCGATACACTCATAACCTTTGTTTCAAGCAAACCGGTGAGATTGACAACCTCATCGCAAGTTGGGAACAAAGTATTTGTCTGTGTGTGTGCAGGTTCCGCGTTGCCGCTGGCCGAAGACGAGTCAACAAGTATCGTTAACGGCGCCCTTGTTGGAAGCTACTAAGCCAGTCCGCATCACCTTCAGTCGTCATCGTCTCCCTTCTCCTGTTCGATAAACCTTGGTTTCTTAACTGAGGGAAAACTTGCTGCTGCACTCATCATACCTTCCTCTTGGGGTTCCCAACGGGCTGGTTATTCACCACGCACAAGGACTGTCTGTTGCACATTCATCGGGAGCATCAGCCTCTTTTCTGGCGCATGTTGCCGGGGAAGGAAGAGAAGACTTCTGCGAGGGGAGTTCTTCGCACACACATTCTTTACTTTGTTATTTGTTTTGCTTTACTTTACTTTATTTTACCTGCATTGCTTTTTATATCAAAAACCCAAAAAATTAGAATCCTTGGTAGTTGTTATTTCTTTACTTTAGTTTATCATGTCGTTTCCTGAGTTCGTTCTGGAGGACCTCTCAGTAGGTAGTGGTTCGATTATTGGCAAAAGTAACATTGAGGAGTTCTTTAATCACATTAGTATGCATAAGGAAGTTGAGGAAAAGTCTTGGGTTGAGCTTGCTCCTAGTATTGAAGTTGCTTCTGTTATATTAATTGACATGTTGGGAACTAGGTTTGCTAGTCTTAATCCTTTTATGCAATATATGTTCCTTAAGCTTCATGAAATTGAGGACCCCGAAAAGAAAGCTTTTATCTTGGAGACTTTGCGCATAGAATTTAAGGATGTTGTTATTGAAGCTAGGAAGGTTCTTAAAGGTTTTAATAAACTCGGTTCACCTATAACGGTTATTGATACACATGAGGGGGAGGCCGAGATACCTATACCTTGCAAGCTTTTGGGATTGAATGATGCTTTCGAAAATAATTTTGCCTGGATTTGTCCTGAAAATCTTTTTGATGAGAATAGTGTACCAAAGCATGATCACCAAGGGTCTTCAAAAACTTATGTGGATGAAATACAATGCCTTATTGACAAGACCTCTGCTGTCGATCTTAATGCTTCATCACTTGATATTACTTGATTCGCAATTTTCTGCGCCTAGCTCAAAGGCGTTAAAGAAAAGCACTCTTGGGAGATAACCCAATGTTTTCTTTTCAGTACTTTTTCTTTTATTTGAGTCTTGGAAGTCATTACTACTGTAATGACCGCTCCTTATCTTGTTTATTTCGTTTTTGTGCCAAGAGAAGCCTCTAATTTGAGTGAGGTAAAGATTTGGGGTTATTGCTGTCCTGAAACTGTTTTCGGTGCTGCACCGTAAAAATTCGTGAAAATTCTCTGTTTATCTTTTGGACCTGCGATTTCTTGTGCTTATGCCCCAGGTTATATCCAAACTTTTCTTAGTTGAACACTTTTTGATTTGAGCAACGGAAAATCCCTCAAAAATTCGTCCATTATCAGCTGTCCAGTTTTGACAGATTTCTGCCAATATTTGTTTTTGCCACTTTATCGCTTTCTTTTGAGTTCTTTTTTATCATGGAACTCTTGTGGAAGTTGCTACAGTAGTATATACTTTATATGTGGTAGTTTTGGGTTGAAACCTGAAGCTAAAAGAGGTTGAATATATTTTATGCTTGCACTAATGTTGCTAATAGAATTGTGTTTAGTTTTGTATGAAGGAAGTTTTCAAGTGTAGGGATTGGAGAATGATGAGATGAGTTGAAGAACGGACAAAAGCTCAAGCTTGGGGATGCCCATGCATCACCCCAAGAAATATCCAAGAAGTACAAGCGTCAAAGCTTGAGGATGCCCCCGAGGCACCCCTTCTTCATCGGCAAAAATCAGGTCACCTTTCAAAACACTATATTTTTATTGCTTCATGCACTATGTGTTTTTCTTGGAGCGTCAGTTGTTTTAGTTTTCTTAGGTTGTTTAGTTTGTTTGTTTGCTGCAATAAATGGTTGGACCCCAACAAATTTCCTTTGGAGGAGATGTACTCGTTTTCATTTGCAAAGAATGCTCTAGTTTTCACTCTTATTGATCGAGCATTCTAGTTTTTCTGCTACTGCTTTTGGTTTTCGTTTTCGCCTTGATATGCGTTCAGATCTTGTCATATCTTTTCATCAAGGTGTATTTTTGCCTCTGATCTTTATTGGTTTTCATCAAAAGAGGTGTTTAAAAAAAAATCAAATGGTGTTGGAAAAGAGAAAAAGCTTTGTGCAAAATAGTGGTACAAGAAGGAGCTTGTGTAGACTGCGGCTTAGGCTTTTTCATGTCATGCTTGATGTCTTTTTGATAGTATGCTTAGTGGTTTTGCTGTAGCATGACTTGTCTCAAATATCTGAGATTGCTTAATGAGCCTTTGAAAAAATCATGCGTTGTTTTTATTGTATGGAAGCATTATTTTGGTTTTCTCCTTGATGCTTTATTTGGGTTGACTTGGCGCATGCTCACACATGTTAGACTCTTCCAAAGTCGCCATTAGCCTTCATGATCATTTAGTTTTAGACTTTTGATGCCATCGTATGCTTCTTTTAATGTCGCGTTGTCGCTTTGCATGATTATGGCCATTATTGCTCTCTTAGTTGGTTGCTCCCAGTCTTTTGCTAGCCCTCACCTTGTACTGAGTATGAGCTCTACTCGTGCATCCAACTCCTAAAAGCCAAAGTTTTCCATTGTGTCCACTATAAATTCCTATGCATGGTATTTGTAAGCCATTCCAAAGTAAAATTTTCGTGTGCTACCTTTCAAAAACCTTTAAAATACTTCTCGTTTTGTGACACTGTTTTCAGCTCATGGGGACGTAGTGGTCGGATTTGCTATCTTCCATATTGCTTATTCCAAAAAGAAAAAAAAAAGAAAAAAAGAAAGAAAAAAGGCACTCCTCCAATGAATGTGAATGTTGATGGGCACCCGATGGAATCGGTTAGCCATGGTATGTGAAAGGAAAAGGTGGGGAGGAGTGCCAAGTTTTATAAAAAGAGCACGAAGTGCCAATCTCTCTCTCAAAAACTTGCTTTATTTTTGTATGGAAGATAGTAAGAACCCCATTGCCAGTCGTTGACAAAGACAACCACCTCTCAAAATCAATTTTTCTCTCTGTTTTACAAATGAAAAGCTCTAGCACATGTTTAAATCACTGCTTCCCTCTGCGAAGGGCCTTTCTTTTACTTTTATGTTGAGTCACCACCTTCTTTCTTTATGCACCATTAAGAGAGCATAGTTGTCATTCTTAGTGTGATATGCATTGTCCCAAGGTTCATTGATTGACTCATATTGTTGGTTTCACTTGTTCTTAAATTATTTGTATCTAGTCGCCCTCTTAAACTTTGAGGTGTCCTATGCATTTATGTTTTGCTCTCTTTTAAGGACAAGCTGAAAACCATTTGTATGTTTTTCCTTATGATTAGAACACACGTTTGACTTTCATTGTTTCATTATCATGATCTTTTGTTTGTGTTCATTTCCATGTTTACAACATGGTTGCTAAGTTTCTTATTGTCATGATTATATCTTTCATGCCCATGTTTTAAGTTCTATTGATCCCAGCTCATCAATGCTTACATATATGATCAAGATTGTGTAGGTGCATGTCACCTCAAAAATTATTCTTTTGTTATCACTTACCTACTCGAGGACGAGCAGGAGTTAAGCTTGGGGATGCTTGATACGTCTCAAACGTATCTATAATTTTTGATGCTCCATGCTTTGTTTTACACCATTTGCCTATCGTTTCGTTACACTTAGTGGCATTTTTATACATTTTCCGGAACTAACCTATTAACGAAGTGCCACAGTGCCAGTTTCCTGTTTTCTGATGTTTTTGTGTTTCAGAAGTGATACACAGGAAATATTCTCGGAATTGGACAAAACAAGTTCCTGAAGTCATATTTCACCGGGGAGCTTCCAAACATCCGAAGGAGAGAAGGAGTAGGGCCACGTGGGCCCCACACACACAGGCGGCGCGGCCAGCCCCCTGGCCGCGCCACCCACGTGTGAGGGGGCGTGGGACTCCCTCTGACATCACCCTTTCGCCTACATATACCCCCTGATGATAAAAACCTAAGTGCCCGATCAGTTTTCCAGAATACATCGCGATCCGCCGCCGCCATCGACCCGAAGATCGGGAGGGTCCAGAAGCTCTTCCCGGCACCCTGCCGGAGAGGGGAATCGCCACCGGAGGTCTTCTTCATCGCCATGCTTGCCTCCAGAGCGATGAGTGAGTAGTCTACCTTGGACTATGGGTCCATAGCAGTAGCTAGATGGTTGTCTTCTCCACCATGTGCTTCATGTTTAGATCTCATGAGCTGCCCTACATGATTGAGATCACCGTTATGTAATACTATGATGTTGGTTTATTGGGATCCGATGAATATTGGTGTTTATGATTAAGTTGCTGTACTGAATTATATCTTTTGTTATCTCTATGTTGTTTATGATCTTGCATGCTCTCCGTTGTTAGTAGCTATCTTGGCCGAGTAGTTGCTAGTGACTCCAAGAGGGGGTATTTATGCTCGATAGTGGGTTCATGTCTCTATTTCACCTGGGGGAGTGACAGAAACCTCTAAGGTGGTAGATGTGCTGTTGCTACTAGGGAGAAAACAACATTCATATGCTCAAGGGCATATGCTTTGTTTACATTACACACTTTGCTTAATGCAATTATCTGTTGTTCGCAACTTAATACTTCTAGGGTGTTCGGATGATATCCCCGGGGGTGGATTATTAGTCATAGATGCAGTTGGATGGCGGTCTATGTATTTTGTTGTAATGCCCAGAGTGAATCTCATAGTGATCTTCTTGACATATCACGTTATCTTTATTCTATCAATTGCCCAACTGTAATTTGTTTACCCAGCATGTTATTTATCTATGGAGAGACACCACTAGTGAACTGTGGACCCCGGTCCTATTTTAATCATATTGCAATCACCTGTTTACTTTTCCCGCATTGTTTACTTTACTCGCACATTACTACTGTTTTCCACTCGATACACTCATAACCTTTGTTTCAAGCAAACCGGTGAGATTGACAACCTCATCGCAAGTTGGGAACAAAGTATTTGTCTGTGTGTGTGCAGGTTCCGCGTTGCCGCTGGCCGAAGACGAGTCAACAAGTATCGTTAACGGCGCCCTTGTTGGAAGGTACTAAGCCAGTCCGCATCACCTTCAGTCGTCATCGTCTCCCTTCTCCTGTTCGATAAACCTTGGTTTCTTAACTGAGGGAAAACTTGCTGCTGCACTCATCATACCTTCCTCTTGGGGTTCCCAACGGGCTGGTTATTCACCACGCACAAGGACTGTCTGTTGCACATTCATCGGGAGCATCAGCCATTTGTGTTAAAATTTGATTTATATATGATTATCTACATGGCAGGTCGCGTAACAAGACTCCATGAGTAGGAGTCACTATGATTTTATTTTTTTGAATTTTTTTGCGCATAAAATGACTCAATTAGATAGCTTAATCCCATTTGTTGACTCTCTGTTGACCAGCCACTTGAGGGTAAAACTGAGTATGTTGCACTAGCCAGTATTAGTACTCGAGGGGAAAACTGAGTACAGATATTTTTCCAGTGTAAGACTAGAGGGTAGAACTGAGTACACGTAACGGTGCTGACGTGCAGTCCCATGGACGCGTGTCGCGGTGAGCAGCGGTTAGCCGCGCGGTGCGCGTGTTGAGACCAAATATCAACTGCTGAGACGAACCGTCACATTGCCTGTACAGAGCCCCTCTCTCCCTCCCTCTGCACACAGTCTCATTATAACTCACGCACGCAAACACGCCTCTCACGTCCCATCACCTTCTCCAAAAAATCCTAGCCGCCCTACGCGCGCTCCCCTGCCGGCGATGAAGAAGAAGAATGCGCCGGCGGCCATCGCCCCCTAGCCCGTCGCCTCCGAGCCCGTCGCCTCCGAGCCCGTCGCATCCGAGCCCGTCGCCGCCGAGCCCGTCGCATCTGAGCCCGTCGCATCCGAGGCCGTCGCCGCCGAGCCCGTCGCCTCCGAGGGCGGCACATCCAGGCGCAGCGCCTCCGTGAACTGGGCCTCTCTCAGGGCTAACAGACCACTTCACAAGATCGGCGCCTGCTTACTGGCGAACGAGGAGTACATGGACACCTACTCTGCTTTGAGGCAAGTTTTTACAAATTGGCGCTCAGATTTACCTAAGCCCGACGTGCACCTGCATGAATGGATCATGGTAGAGCACGCCCTTCCACGTGCCGCTGAGTTCTCCTTCCTCCACCTCCGCATATCCCGCTACGTCATCATCGATCTAATGGAAGTTCATGCAAGGTTCAAATTCCTCCATATCTATAGAGTTAATCCTTTTATTTTCAATCGTAAACATCTTAGTGCTGAATGTTATCTTCATCAATCCCATATATTTTAGATACTACTTCGTCAGCTTTTGCCATGGCGTCATCGTGCTTGCCCAGAAGAACTAGCCGCACAAGATACGGCTTCTGAACCCACTCACAAAGATATCAAACACTATATTTGAGGCGCAGATGCCATCTATTATTCTAGAGTCAGTCACTGTAATGAAGTCCCCGACTATGCTCTTCGTTTCCACATATTACCCGGTGGAAATTGCTTGGGTTGATGAGAGCACTCCAACTAAGGGTATAGATGAAGATTGGGGAGAAGAAAGATTTTTGATCGAGCACCATTCTATGCATTGCATTACCACGTTCAATGGTGAATTCTATGCATTAGCTGTGAACAATTTTTTGTTCAGAACATTAGTGTGCACCAACAATGCCCAGTTGGAGCAGGGCGCGAGCAATGTCAATATGGAGACACTTTTTTTATTTCCAGAACTTGGAAATGACAAGTTCTACCTTGTGAAGTCGGATGGCGATCTGCTGCTTGTCTTGTTGGGCGGTCATTTGGATGAAGGTCAAACATTGGTGTACCATGTGAACACTGAGAGCCGCTCTCTCCATGCCATCAATAACATTGGCAGTCGTGCCTTCTTCGTCCATCATGTCCGGTGTATCTCCGTCGACACCAGAGTGCACCCGACACTTTGACCTGGCTGCATCTACTACGTGGATTTGGGTTATATCAGAGAGTACTTTGATGATATGAACGCCTGGGATGAGTGGCCACTACGTGTGGATAGATTAGGAAAGTACGGTCTGAAAGATGAACAAAGGCCATACCGTTTGGAGGATGTATTGGCTGCACACTACAGACGGAAGGAGTTCAATGAATATTTCTTTTGGATCAGAAAATGGAGCGACGAATATATATATGATGAATGAAGAACAGATTCATTCATCCTGGGGTATCCTAATCTTCATGTTGGGCATACATTGCGTTTTGTATTATTTTCAGCTTAGTTTGTCATGAATATTAACATCGTTATTGGCTGCTTTTAGCTGCTGTATGCAGTTTATGTATTATACTTAGTTTTCTAGATTTATTATGCTGCTGTGAATTTATCCTATACTAGCTTCTAGATTTGCTACTAGATTTGTTACCATATTGGACAAAAAAAATGAGGGCTAAAATGCAACAATCATTGAAGAAAGACAGAAATAGAAACTTTTCTAGATTTGATACTAATTTGGTGAAAAGAGAGAGAACTGTTACAGAGAGAGGGGAAAAAGGCGCTCTGAAAAGGCAATGCCAATTTGGCCCGAGAGAGACAGAACCGAGCTCTCACGTACAACCAAACGCGGTCTCGTCCTATCCCACGCGGTCCCTTTCTACCAGCCCCACACAACGTGGCCCCACACGACGCGGCCCCACACTTCAGCACGGAAACGGTCAACTAAACGGGAATCCTCCCGTCCGACCTCCTTCTGAGGGTTTCAGACAACGGCTTGGAGAAAACTGAGGAAAAACTAACGAGCTGGGGAAAACTGAGTACAACTAACGACCTGAGGGCACGAAAATAGAAATCCCAATTTTATTCCACGCATAATTTAGTACTGTTTTACTGCTGTGTTTTTTCAGGCATCACCTTATCTGGTAGTAGGTGTAATTACACTTTTTTATATTACAATATAATAGAATTTCTAATCACATAGAATAGTTCTTTCTGTGCATAGCTCTTGGAAACAAACGAGCCTACTATGCGTAATCTCAACCGCCAACAATTCGAAATCATATGGTCGCGTCTTTGTTAATGTTTCTTTTTTATGGTAATGTAGATGTTCTGCATGCAACTTAACAGCAGTACATTCTTACCTCTCCCAGGATGTTGAGTCCCAGCTGTCCCTCCGAGGGTTTCGTCTGTTGGTGCATTCAGGTCGAAGGCATGCGCTGCAGTACACCAGGTGGGACAATAACATTTTTTGTCAGGAAGCAAAGGGAACACAAAATTAAATGGTTTACGTGATCATAATTTTTTTACGCAAATCTACACATTCCATATGACAGCTATCTAAACTCGACAGCAACACAATCGTACCTCCATCATGAATTGGAGTTCCACTCGATCCTCCTGTGTTTTCGCCCTCAGCTGCACCTAGTTCGCCGGCACGTGCTGCAAATACACCAGGTACGCATAAGAATTCTGTAGGAAATATGGGTTCCTACATTTTTTTTTTGCCATATTTGCTATCGCATGAATCTTATGTGTCTCAAACATTCTATTCAAGACGAAGTTCGGGTTGTCTGGGCTCAGGTTCACCTCCTCGTCACCTTCTTCATCCGATACGTAGTTCTCTTCCTCTTTATCTACAAGGGGCCGCTTACCCTTGTGCACCCGGGCATGAGTTGATGGCTCAGCACGTGTTCCATCTCCCGCAACTGCTGGCATTGCATTTGCTACAACTGGAGGGACCATGCTTGTTGCAGCGCTAGGGCTCACATTTGCTTAAACAGGATCAATCACATTTGCCGCGACGAGGGGGGGCACACCTAATGGTTCTGGTTGGGCTTCACTCCCTCCTGTCCAGTTGTGTTGCAACACATCCGTCAGTTTTCAAATGCTTACATGATTTAACTGAATATTTTTCTTTGTGATGCAGTAAGTACCAGGAAGCTCACCACATGGTGGGAACAGGGATGCTACAAATTTCTGAAGCAAGCCCTTCTTTTGCACATCAACACGCTCGAAATGGTCAAATACCACCTGAGCTTTCCTGTCTTCACTCAAGTTTTCTTCTCCTGGATTGACATTCATGTCAGCAACTGTGGCGATCACAGCATCCTTTATCTGTGCAGCCACCTCCTCATCAATCAACAATCTTAGCTTCTTTGTTACCTGCAATGTTGCACACAGAAATGTGGGTGTTTTATTATTCAAGTCTTTTTTGGTAGTTACATGAACATTGTATTCTTATTGCCCATCTTTCATTCACTACTTTGATGACAGTTGTGTTCATCATAATCTAACTAGCCATTCATGTCAGCAATTTTTTACGTTCAATTACCTCCTGCCTTTCTTGCAAAGCTGCTGAACCAACTCCAGCTATCAGGGGATGCCATCTCTCATGTTGCTAGTCCATGTAACCTGCAGGCCTTGTCTGCAAATCACAGATGACAAAGATAGTATTAAACACAAATATGTCCTGAACTCCATACACCATGTTTGCATTTTTTTTTCCTCCTTACCCTATATATTGGCACAGTTCTCTTCTTGTCCAAGGTGTCAAGCTTGATGAGATCCCTGATCCTCTCAACTGTGTAAACAGCTATTTTTGGAACCAAGTCTGTTGTTAGGCTAGCTTCACCAAAGTCCATCCACTCCAAGTAGAATATCTGTGTAGGCAGATTGGCCAAATCATTAGAAAGGGAAACATGCGAAAAGGACACATGCAAACACCAAAAAAGGCAAAAAAAAAAGGCTACCACAAAGTGTTCCATTTTTTGTTACCTGCAGGAGTGGGCTGCAGCCTTGCAACGTCACTGTCCTTGCTCCCTGGACGAAGGCAATCTGAAACTTTTTTGCAGCATTGCTTAGCTTGGCTAGCATGTAGCCACCCCAGTCGTACTCGCCTATCTCGTCAGGTACAAGGACACACTCCAGCAGTTCTTCTAGGACAACAGCTCCAGCTTGCCTGGGAGGCAGGTATGTCACGCAGGCCAACAGAGTGTACGCGATCTTTGCCGTGTTGGCCTCTCTTTGCTCCAGTGATTCTGCATCACATATCTGCAGCACTTTCTTGAGGTCCTCGGCCGTGATTCCAGCGGCCTTGCTTACATGCAGACCCAGCAACACCTGTACGTGCTCCACTAAACTAATCCTGGATCTTCTAGACATAGATCCGATTGGCCTACTTCCTGATCTAACACCAAATATCCTACTAACAGCAGATCTGTCTACAAAGCGTATATCTCCATCTCGGAAAGCAAAGCCAAGGGTGTCCAGGTCTAACCTAGACAGAGCCCAGGCGTAGAACTATTTGTCCAAGCTGCCGGCGATCCTCGTTGTCAGCAAACTTCCGACGCTGGTTCCAGACACCAGCGTGTAGCAGAAGGCGCCGACGCCTAGCATGGCTGCAGCGCTGAAGCCGCTGTGCACGGAAAGTCCTGCAGGTGTCCGCTCCGGCGCGCCATCTCCCGCCGAGGAACTGATGCCTCGAGCCGGCACATCTCCAGGCGACTGCCTCGGTGGCCGACGAACTCCCCCCGGTCCGCCCCCGGCCACGCGCCCCGTCCCACAGCGTACGCAGTGGGAGCATCGCCGCCGATGACGGCTTCCACCAGAGCTGCAAGTAGATTCAAAGAGCTCCAGCTTGCCTGGGAGATAGGTATGTCACACAGGCCAACAGAGTGTACGCGATCTTTGCCGCGTCGGCCTCTCTTTGCTCCAGTGATTCTGGATCACATATCTGCAGCACTTTCTTGAGGTCCTCAGCCGTGATTCCAGCGGCCTTGCTTACATGCAGACCCAGCAACACCTGTACGTGCTCCACTAAACTAATCCTGGATCTTCTAGACATAGATCCGATTGGCCTACTTCCTGATCTAACACCAAATATCCTACTAACAGCAGATCTGTCTACAAAGCGTATCTCTCCATCTCGGAAAGCAAAGCCAAGGGTGTCCAGGTCTAACCTAGACAGAGCCCAGGCGTAGAACTATTTGTCCAAGCTGCCGGCGATCCTCGTTGTCAGCAAACTTCCGACGCTGGTTCCAGACACCAGCGTGTAGCAGAAGGCGCCGATGCCTAGCATGGCTGCAGCGTTGAAGCCGCTGTGCACGGAAAGTCCTGCAGGTGTCCGCTCCGGCGCGCCATCTCCCGCCGAGGAACTGATGCCTCGAGCCGGCACATCTCCAGGCGACTGCCTCGGTGGCCGACGAACTCCCCCCGGTCCGCCCCCGGCCACGCGCCCCGTCCCACAGCGTACGCAGTGGGAGCATCGCCGCCGATGACGGCTTCCACCAGAGCTGCAAGCAGATTCAAAGAGCTCCAGCTTGCCTGGGAGATAGGTATGTCACACAGGCCAACAGAGTGTACGCGATCTTTGCCGCGTCGGCCTCTCTTTGCTCCAGTGATTCTGGATCACATATCTGCAGCACTTTCTTGAGGTCCTCGGCCGTGATTCCAGCGGCCTTGCTTACATGCAGACCCAGCAACACCTGTACGTGCTCCACTAAACTAATCCTGGATCTTCTAGACATAGATCCGATTGGCCTACTTCCTGATCTAACACCAAGTATCCTACTGACAGCAGATCTGTCTACAAAGCGTATCTCTCCATCTCGGAAAGCAAAGCCAAGGGTGTCCGGGTCTAACCTAGACAGAGCCCAGGCGTAGAACTGTTTGTCCAAGCTGCCGGCGATCCTCGTTGTCAGCAAACTTCCGACGCCGGTTCCAGACACCAGCATGCAGCAGAAGGCGCCGACACCTAGCATGGCTGCAGCACTGAAGCAGCAGCGCACAGAAAGTCCTGCAGGTGTCCGCTCCAGCGCGCCATCTCCCGCCGAGGAACTGATGCCTCGAGCCGGCACATCTCCAGGCGACTGCCTCGGTGGCCGACAAACTCCCCCGGTCCGCCCCCGGCCACGTGCCCCATCCCACAGCGTACGCAGTGGGAGCATCGCCGCCGATGACGGCTTCCACCAGAGCTGCAAGCAGATTCAAAGAAGAAATCAAGCTACATTTTTGAACCAAGAAAGAGAGGTGATTCAGAGCACAGAGGACATCGATTGCTTCTGGCGATTCAAAGCTTTTTTAGATCGGGGCACTTACATGCTTGGATCCGCGTAGATTCACCTAGGGTTTCTCCCTCCTCCTCCACAGCAATATCCTCTTCTCCCACACCCCAAGTGGCTTCTCAGGGAAGCAAGTATGCACAGTAGAACGCGAGTGTCCCTGCCTCTGCAATCCCCCACTGGATATAAAGCGTGGTCGGCTGCACTGTACATGTCCACTTGCCATTGTTTAATCCAATGTCAATAGTTTGCCAAGCTCTCAATGAAGCTGCCTACCGGCCGAGTTGTGGTTTAAGACATGCCCCGGTCTGAAATATCTACATCATCAACCGATTCCTTAGCTGCTAATCCGGCATCCACACATCTAACCCAAGACCACGCAGGTGCAGGTGATCCACAAAAAGACCGGCCAGTGCACCACCATTGTTTCTGTTCACGTAGGACAGTACTCCCCTCCTGCAATATCCAATTTTGCCACCGGGATCAGATGTAGCCAGCTTATATTTTTCGATGTCACGTGGGAGATATGGGTTGTTTCCCTGTGTATGTACAACGCAAAATCTGGTTCTTCAAACAATGGCACACGTTCGATCTATATGTGCAAACAGCATAAAGTAAATCCACTATCGCGCATGCACCCAGCTGCTGGAGAAAATGACAAGATCAGCGGATGTTCTCTTGTCCGTTCACACCTACCAAAGGGGATAAAACAATTTTTTCTAATGATGCATGCATCCGACCAGACAACTGCTCAACACTTTATTATCACCTTGATCGCAAAAGTACAAAATGCAAGTACAGCTTGGGAACATGGTCCTTACCACATCTGGTAATGACGCGATTACCTGATCCGATACTCCGGTTCTATTTTTTATACATAGTCAACATGCATGCAAGGATCATTGACCTCAAGCCCCAGCAACATCTCGACCACACAGCAATATTAGCCTCCATCGTTAACATGGTTGGACAGTTTAAAAACCACGCCGTCGGTGGTCGTGGAAAAAAACAAATTGTCCCCACACACGGTAGCAAGTATGCATAATTAGGATTAGCACCGCTACGTTAGGAGAAGGAGTAAAATGTAAATGAGCTCTGCCAGGGATCATATGATGACAGCTAACAGATTAGAACGTGCTCACTTTTTTTTAGCTATGCAAGTGTTAGATCCCGAGGCTGTGCTGCTTTTTTGCCTCTTGCAGTTCCATCAAGACAACGATGCTCAAACAAAATACCTTGACACCTCCAGACCCCCCTCCCCCCTCTCCCTCAGCTTCTTTTTGCGGCCCTCGGCGGGCTTACCATGACATTCCCGCCGAGGCCTCGATCCTTCCTACTCCCCCATTGGTGGAGTGTGCTTGTTGCCGATGGAAGCCTTTTGTTCATGTGCTTATGGACGTGGCTCTGCCTAGAAATGCAGAAGCTTCATTAGCCTGCTACCTCACTCGAGTCTGATGTCATTTACCCCCCCCCCCCCCCCCCCGCACTATTTGTTGTTGATGTGTACCATCTATTTTTGCCATTGGTGGAGTAGTTCGTGCCCCCCCTCCTAGCTACCCACCCTTGCATTTTCTCCTGTCAGTCGCCCCCAACCCTTTTGAATCTTGTCATCGGAGATATGAAGACAACGATCGTCAAACAAAATACCTCGACACCTCTAGACCCCCCTCTCCCTCGGCCTCTTTTGTGGCCCTCGTCGGGCTTACCATGACATTCCCGCCGAGGCCTTGATCCTTCCTACCCCCCATTGGTGGAGTGCGCTTGTTGCCGATGGAAGCCTTTTGTTGCTATGCTGATGGACGTGGCTCTGCCTAGAAATGCAGAAGCTTCATTAGCCTGCTGCCTCACTCGGGTCTGACGTCATTTACCCCCCGATATTGTTGATGTGTACCATCTGTTTTTGCCATTGGCGGAGTAGTTCGTGCCCCCCCTAGCTACCCACCCTTGCATTTCTCCTGGTCAGCTGCCCCCAACCCTTTTGAACCTTTGTCATCGGAGATATGAAGTGCCACCCATAGTTCCATCAAGGCAAAGAACCCCAAACAAAATACCCCGACCCCCCCAAACTCATGTTGCCTCTTTCGCCGCCCCTCGTCATTCTTACCATGACATTTCCACCAAGGTCTCGATCCCTCTCCACCCTCTACTGGTGGAGTGCGCTTATCGACAGATTAGAACTTGCTCACTTTTTTTTTGCTATGCAAGTGTTAGATTCCGATGCTGTGCTGCTTTTTTTGCCTCTTGCAGTTCCATCAAGACAACGATCCTCAAACAAAATACCTCGACACCTCCAGACGTCCCCTCTCCCTCGGCCTCTTTTGCGGCCCTCGTTGGGCTTACCATGACATTCCCGCAGAGGCCTCTATCCTTCCTACTCCCCCATTGGTGGAGTGCGCTTGTTGCCGATGGAAGCCTTTGTTGCTGTGCTGATGGATGTGGCTCTGCCTAGAAATGCAGAAGCGTCATTAGCCTGCTGCCGCACTCGGGTCTGACGTCATTTTTAACCCCCCCCCCCCCCCCGCTATTGTTGATGTGTACCATCTATTTTTGCCATTGGTGGAGTAGTTCGTGCCCCCTCCTAGCTACCCACCCTTGCATTTCTCCTTGTCAGCTGCCCCCAACCCTTTTGAACCTTGTCATCGGAGATATGAAGTGCCACCTGTAGCTCCATCAAGGCAAAGACCCCCAAACAAAATACCTCAACCCCCCAAACCCCTGTTGCCTCTTTCGCCGCCCCTCGTCGGTCTTACCATGACATTTCCGCCGAGGTCTCGATCCCTTTCCATCCCCTACTGGTGGAGTGCGCTTGTCGTCGAGGGAATCCCATGCTGTGCTGATGGACGTGGCACTGCCTAGAAATGCAGAAGCTTCATTAGACTGCTGCCTCGTTCGGGCCTGACATAATTTACCGCCCTCCCCCCCTATTTTTTTTGAGAAACACAGGACAAACGCAAGCGCTCATATACACGCGCACATATGCACCCCTTTGAACACACACGCGGACCCTACCCCCTACGAGCACACCCGATAGTCTGAGCTGGCAGATTAGGTCTTGAGGTTGACAAAATCGCCACGGCCGCCTCATTATCGACGGGAACGTCGCCTCCTACTGAAAGAATATTCCGCCTTTATGGGACACACATATATCAAAACCTGTGTTTTGAACTCTGGTGGACTAGGGGTACAACCACCCCTCATAACCAGCCAACCTCAGGTTGGTTCTCACCCCCCCCCCCCCGCCGCCAATTGTGTTGATGTGTACCATCCGTACTTTTGCCATTGATGGAGTAGCCCGTGCCTTCCCCCCCGCCCACGCCCACCCTTTTCATTTGTCTTTGGTCAGCCGCGCCCACCCCCTTTTTGAAGGTGCCTACATTGTCATCGCAGACATAAAGTTCTAAGAGCTATGTGCGGATTCGCTCAAGCCCACAGCGTCTGCGGATCATCATTGTTTTTTTCGTCATCCTAACGTTCTACATAGTACTTTATTTTCCCTTTTTGCAGTTTCTATTGCTTTGCTTTCATTTTTTCCCCTTTGTGTGGCCTTGATTGTGTTGCCGTTCCTATTTGTGTTTATGTATCGGGGGGGTTCCTATACTGCCACATGAGGGGCTAGAAAATCTATTCGACATGTTAGTCTCCCGACACCTTTGGTCCAAAATGTTTATGATGTCAACATGGGCCGTCTATGCTGACATGGAGATGATAGTGGCCAATGCCGCTTCGGTCGTATCCACGATCCTTTTCCATCCATCCCTTTTTATCCAATGCCGAATCAAAGGCACTTTCAGACATGGCAGACTCAACAAAGACATGGGCCTCAACACACTTCGTGTATTAGAAATGATACCCTCGGATGGATGTAAATCCAAAGAAATTGCTTCCGCACCGAGAACCAAGGATTTGTGTGGGTGATACATCTCAAACGTATCTACAATTTTTGATGATCCACGCTTATTTATGCACCATTTGCTTTATTTTTTGTTACACTTCATGGCGTTTTTATGCATTTTCCGGAACTAACCTATTAACGAGATGCCATAGTGCCAGTTCCCTGTTTCATGCTATTTTTGTGTTTCAGAAAAGCTACACAGGAAATATTCTCGGAATTGGACGAAACAAAAGCCGAAGTTCTTATTTTTCCCGACACGAGACGGAGTCCAAAGCAGAGACTGAGGGGAGCCATGGGCCAGCCACACCATAGGGCGGCACGGCCAGTCCCTGGCCCACGCCACCAGGTGGTGGGGCCACCTGGCCCATTGATAGCGTGTAAGTAACAACCCGTTGAGAACCCCAAGAGGAAGGTATGATGAGCACAGCAGCAAGTCTTCCCTCAGTTGTGAAACCAAGGTTTATCGAACCAGTAGGAGAAAGCCAAACTTCAGAAGGTGATGCTTGCTAGCTTCCCGATAGCTCCGGACAATTTATAAGGCGCATCATCCAAGGCTTTGCTTTGCAACAGCAACAACGTGGAACCTGCACACAACACAACCAAGAACTTTGCTCCCAACTTACAATGAGGTTGTCAATCTCACTGGTTTGCTGTAAATAAAGGATTGAGCGTATCGAGTAGTAAAAGGGTAATAGTATGTAAGAAAGTAAACAGTGCGAGTAAAAGTAAAACAGTATAGCAATGTAAAGGAAATTGGACCGGGGTTCAGTTCTAAACATAATTCCACATTTTTTCACATCTCAACCATCCTTGCATTTCACAAAGTCGTTCAGTTCTAAACATAATTCCAGCACAACACTGCTAGTTCTTACTTAACTCGATGGAAACATCGTCTGCATAACAAGTTGTCCACGACATGAGTGAAATTACATGTTTGCGACACTCAGCGGTTTCATACATGTGCTTTTTTATGACCAGCAACACCACACTGACTGCACTTTGCTGTTTTTCTTGCCTTCTTTGGGATGTCCCCACGGTCTGGACAGGTGGTCATCTTGTGGCCAGGCTTCTTGCAGATGCTGCAAAACCTAGGTCATTTACCTGACACCTCGTATGGAGCCTTTTCCCTGCTGGTACTTGGCCTTCCACTCTTAAGTTTCTTACAGGGAGCTGATAGACCAGACAGAGTGTTGTCAGTACCGTCGAGCCCATCCGTTGCTTCAGGGAGCTCATCTATTTGAGCTTCTGCGTGCTTCCTAACTGTTCCGGTCACCCGATCTTCAAGAGCAAGGCCATCACGGACATTCTCATAAGGCGCCATGACAGCAAGGTCTGCCTTAAACATGGAAATCAGCTTTTCATATGCTTCTGAACTTGAGTCCCCAAGGCGCACCAGTTCCATTGCTAGAATGTACAGCGTTGAGTGCCCGTAAGTCATAGCTTTCCCTCTGGTTTCGTCCCGCTGGTAATGTCTGAGGTGTGCCGGCAAAATATCCCTGGCCTCTGTTGTCCACCTCTTTAGAATGTGCTTCTTGGGTATCTCCTCTATCCCAATGTAGTCAATCACCTACGAAATAAAGACGGAAAAAACCTTTTGTCATATTTTCCAAATTATTTCTCAACTTTACTACCCCATACGCAATCACAAATTACTAAACACCAGTAATACCTTCAGGGCATGACCACATAGAATTCCCATGTGGTTGTACAGGCCACACTCGCAATCAAATTCTTCATTGTCACCTTTGACCTCAACCATAAATTCAGTTTTGCACCATTTTTGGGTCTGCACAGCATTTTTCCGCCGTGCAATGTATAGCTTACCTTTCTCTATTTCCTCCACCCGGTATGCAAAACCCTTGTAAAGGTTCTGTCCAAACTGCTCAAACATTGTCCGTGTGTATATCTTGCTGGCATGCCTCTCAATGTCGAGGTTATAGTGCAACACAATCCCGCCCTGTGTAAAAACAAAATCAAAATCTGCTTCTACATCACGGAAAAAAACATATGTATGAAATAAGCTGCATAAGCCTCCCATGCTTACCACTTTGGTCCTCTTCTCCTCATAGTCCTCGTCTGCATCACAAGCTAACAGGAGTCGCATGTACTGCTTAACAAACAGGTGCATTGGGCAACCTCTTGGTACATATGTTTTAAGCAGGCTGTTAGCGCTTTCACTCCGCTGGGTGCTTGTCATCTTTGCACAGAATACACCCATGAAGTATGGTTTCGCCCACTTCCTCCTTATCTCGTACAGCTGAGTCATGTACGGATGACCTTGCAGGCTGTATTTATTGAGCAATTCCTACCAGGCTTCCTCAAACTCGTCCGGCGTCATCATTGTGTTCACCAATTTGTGGAACTCTGCTCGAAATTCATTCCTTTTCGTGTACAATGACCCAAGCGATTCCTTTGCTTTCTTCAGGACATGCCACTTGCACCACCGGTGCGTGCTGTTTGGCATTACATTCTCGATTGCTACTTCCATTGCCCGACATTGGTCTGCAAAGAATACAAATATGCAACCATCAAATTTATTACAGGTAACGTGCTTGCATCCGTACATTCTACATCATCCCATTTCTGTTAGTCATACAAACACTTGCTTACCTGTCAGTATAGTCTGGGGCGGAGTTCCACCCATCATCTGGATGAACTGTGAGAACACCCACTCGAAGCTATCGACTTGCTCGTCTCTGACCGTCACCCCTGCGAAGATAATACTCTGGAAATGGTTGTTTACACCCACAAACAAACCAAACGGCATGTCATACAGGTTGGTTTTGTAAGTTGTGTCAAAAGTGATTGCATCACCAAAATACTTGTACTGCATGCGGCTTGCTCCAGTTGTCCACATCAGATTCTTGATCCTGTTGTCGTCATCGGCCTGCACGCGGAACATAAATTCTGGATCCTTCGCACCCAGTTCATCGAATGCTTCGATTGTTTTCCTGACATCATCTTCAGCCTGCTCCTTGCTCAGTTTACCACAAAGATTCCTGAGCGACCGCTTCGTGAATGGTACATTTCCTTCATTGCCAAAGAATGCAACAATTATGCTGTACACTTTTCCAGTGTTCACATTATTGTTCCTTAGCTGATGGATTAAGTCCTTTGTGTACATATCTATGTGTTTGTGTGATGGCCAGAAAGCTTTCTCTCCACAATTCTCTGTCATGGTGTGGTTGTGCTTGACTCTGTGCTCGGAAATGTACCATCCATTGTCATCTGTCCTCAGAAGCCTGATCATAGCTGGGCATTCGCAACGGCATGATTTTGTATTTTCACCCGTTGGCTTCACCTGCAATAATATGTAACGCACTGCATCAATACCCGGATGCCCAAGCCTTGTTCTCAAAATACACTGTACTGCATCACCGAGCAGCCACATACTATCTCCTACATGCACTTTGTTTTATCAGCATTCAGTCGGCTCTTCCCGTACCTAATGCCGAACCCATGCTCCCAGGAGAAGAGATTGTAGAAATCGTACGCCTCCCCCGGGGAATCAAAAGTTGTCCCCAAGCAAGGGTCGATAACGTCATCACCGAGCTTCTCTGCATACTCTCGGATTGATTTCTTTAGGGCACTTTTCCTTGAGGCGCACGGCGTCCTGCCGGGTGGTTCATGCCCCACACGCACCCTGCAAAAATTGTAAATAGATTAACTCATCATCTGTTATACTCCCTAATCTTTGGTCGAGTCACAAACAATTTTCATTTTTATCCGTCGGATTAGCACCGCTATACTCTCAAAGCATATCAGTTATTGTTCAGTTAGAAGAGATGGATTTGTTTCTTCACAAGTAGTGAAGTCATTTTTAGGTTTCGCAGCAATACCCAAGACTTTTTTGTCCGTACACAGCGCACAGTTCATGTTTTTGGTGTAAACTCTACAAATTCGTGCAGAATGCACCATCAAGTCTTACAAACATATATATTCAGCAACCAGTGTGCCCGTACAAATTTGTCCGGATTTTTTTTCCAAGGCGTGTTTTCATGTTCGCATACTTTGTGGTCGCCTTGTCTTGCATTAGATAACTAGGCCAATCAGTCAGTCATATGCTGTGCAATCTATGTTAACACCCGATAAATGCTTTTGATGTTGCATCCAGGGGCGGGCACAGGCTATTTAACAATGGGTATTCAAAGTCAGAAAAAATCGAACGCAACTCGCTCGCCTCCTCGCTACACTAGTTTGCTGTCACGTCTCTGTAAAAAAAAGCTTAGTAGTGCCGATGGAGCCTGAAAGATTGGATGCTGGAGCGAGCTTGGATGTCATACAGGACCAAATCTGCCGCTACAGTTAACCCGAATGTTTGATCGAATGCTATGGGCCAGAAATAACTACATTTTTTGGGGGCTGGTGGATTGAATAGAAGTGATTTTCGTTTGCCAAAATTTATGGGTATTCAGCTGAATACCCATGAAATAAGCTTGTGCCCGCCCATGGTCGCATCACCACGTAAATCCCAGAATTTACACACAGGAATTTACGTATCAGTTCTTGCTTTTCTAATAATGTAACGGTGGATGCGACTGCACCAACATTCAGTAGACAGATCAAGAGAACTGTATGTGTGTACCTATTTGTCCATCCCGGAGAGTTTGGATCCGGCTTCACTGGCGATGTCGCTGTATCGCCCTTACCGGAGGCGTCCAGCCCCCCACCGCCCCCCAGCGCCATGACGATGCCCACCACGGACTGATCTGGTTCCACCGAACCGGCGTGGCTGGAATTGCTCCCTTCCCCAGCAGACAATATCTTCCTTGGCGGCGGCCAGGAAGACTCGTATATGGGCAAGCTGCGATTGTTCCCGACAGATCCATTATCAGTACTCAGCAATGCTTCTACAGAACGCATTTTTCCAATCGCATTTAGCAGGTGCGAGGATGCGGGAGGGTGGAGCGTAGGTGGAGATGACTAACCTGCCGATTGGATCCAGGGGGAACTCCGCCTTGCCTGCGTGAACTGTCCCCCATCCGTTCTCCGCAACCGCCTCGCATGCCCCGCTGTAGCTCCCCATTGATAAGCTTTTCAAAATAGGCGGAACCTGGAGATTTCGCCCTCCCACGGCTATCTTCCAGCTCTGTTCTCAGGATCTCAATGGCGACTGCGAGCTCTGTTTTTCGTCTGCGAGCGAGAAAGGAGGCGGTATGGAGGGGTGGCCCACTTCTAACTCCGTGCTACCCGGTCCAGGAAGCCACCTTGGATATGTTCGGTGGGTCCGCTTACGTCCACCTTGTTATCGCTAACTCCGTTACACCCCGCGGTGGGCCAGTCCTACGTCTGCCCTTTCGTATTTCCATTTTCCCTCGTTCGCTCGCCATACAAACCTGACAGACACCGTAGTACGCGGCATGCACTGATCGGTCCAGCTGGCGAGATCATCTGGACCCGGGTGCCAAATCTGCCCTCTCTTCAGGTTTCTACTATTTTCTCGTTGATTGACTGTGTTTTCATGCGTGCATTATTTGGCTATTCCTATGAAGCAATCCAAGTATTACTGAAGCAGCTTACACAGTTGTTCTTTCACTGTCGCGATTTTGATGTCATTTTTTGCTGAATTTAGTATTTCTAAAGTACTGTCATGGTGTTCTACACAAATACTCCCTCCATTTCAAAATATAAGATGTTTTAGCTTTGTGAAGCAAATGTATCTAGACATCTTTTAGTGTGTAGATTCACTTGAATAGACACACTAAAATGTGTCTAGATACACTTGCTTCATAAATCTAAAACATCTTATATTTTAAAACGGAGAGAGTATGTCAACAAACATTTGAGAGAATTTTTTGTGTATGGCAACAGAGAACTTTTCAACAAAATAACATAAAACGGTAAAAAAGGTGCGGCCTCGACCATAAACAATGAAGCTTCTGCATGTTTTCACATAATATCAAACAAGTAGGAAGATAATGATCGGTGCACATAGGATTAGGGCCAAAAGATTTTACTAACGAGTGAATGAAGAAATATGAAAGTGATGAAAAAGATAAGTTATAAGAAATGGTATTGTATCCGCAATGGTTTGGGGCAATATTCTCTTAACTAGAGCTGGAGCTAATTTGTTAGCTAGGCAATTTTCTCATAATCTCCTCTTAAATTAGAGCTGGTAGCTAATTCTGTGGTTGAGTGATCTGATGGGTTTCTTTTTTCTACGTATTGGTGAATATTTTACCGAGTGGATCCAACGGCATCATTCGTAGTGACGTTAGTTGCTTGCTGAATATTGTTTTGATCAGATGCATCTTCTCCTGATTTGTAGCATGTAGATCCTCCATAAATATTCTTACAATTCATACATTTACAATGCTTCAATGAAGGATATTGCATCCGCAATGGTTTGGGGGAGATGAGAGGATATTTGTTATGATTTAGTGTTGTTATTTCTAGATTTTGGTGCTCAAATTCAAATGATTGTCTGACCATGCTTGCAAGCGGTTCTATGACCAGTACTTTAGTAATGCTAGATGTTATCTTGCCTCTCCTATACGAACAAAACTATTTGTTTAAGTTTCACTTAGCAAATCGCAAGTTAAATACAAGCTAACTAGCCTTATAGTTATCTGAGAAGCAATGTAAATAACCTCAAGCTGTCAAGCATATACGAATTGTAATCTTTCATGTTAGCGAGTTTTTGCGGCTCGAAATGAAAGTAAAGAAGCTTCAAGACAGATAGCTACTTGCCCGTACCTTTTTTTTTAGAAATGGGGTATCCCGGCCTCTGCATCCAAAGGATGCACACAGCCATTTTATTTCAATAAAACAAACACAAGAGCCTTACAAGATTACACATCGATCAGCCTGAAGCCACCTACTTTGCGACAGATCGCAATACCAACAGAAATGAAGGGGATGGCCATGGTTAAAACCTATGCCCTAACCGCACACCTACGCACATCATTGAATTCGGCACCACAGACAGTGTGCACCTATGTACACGCTACAGGAGTCGCCGCCACCGTCTTCCACGCATCTTCTTCAAAGCATAGATCTCTGCAATGATCTTGACAGACCTCCCGTCGACGCCACCATGACGCCAGACAGCGCCTCCGCCCTGCACGAATCCATCAACATTCGTCCGACACCAAGACCCCGCTGCACCTCGCTGCCGAGACCCAGTGTTGTCGACGAAGTAGAAGAACACCGCACCGCCTCAGGGATCCTCCAACCAGTATCAGCTCCAAAAACGACGCCCACAAGTGGGAGAGCGACGCTAAACGCCACCGTCATCCAATCCGGGAGACCCAGATTTAGGGTTTCCCCCGGAGTTGCCCCGGACTAGTAGACAGGAATCGATCCCCACAAAGAAGCTCCAAACCGATGCCTCCAAGGAGGGAATGACGCTGAACGCCACCATCGATTGATCCGAAGATCTAGGGTTTCCCCCGGAGGCTGATCTTTGCGCAAGACCGGGATCCGATCCACCAAGCCCAGCGCCGCCCATGTCTTCACCTCCTGCGAAGAGCTTGACGACGTGGTCGAGGAGGGCGACCAGCCTCGCTAGGAGGCGCGCCGCCGCCACCATGTCCAGGGCCGCCGCCCTGGGATCCGACCTCCGCCGCGAACGACGAAGGGGCGCCGCCCATCGCACCGCAGCATCTCCTCGCGCCGCCACGAGGATAGCTGAGACACCGGGGTGCCCGGCCCTGCACCGCGCCCATACAGCACAGGGGCTCGCACGGGGAGGAGACGTCCCCGCCGCCGCCGGCAACGCCCCGGCTTTGCCGGGCCGCGCCCCGTGGCGGCGGCGAGGGGAGGAGAGGGGATCGGGAGGGGGCGAGAGGCGGCGAGATCTGGGGTCCCCCCCTGGCGGCGCCTGGGAGGAGGAGGGGGCGAGGTGTTTTCTCTACCTACCTCTATCTTGCCCGTACCTGCTCAACTTTACTCCATAAAACTTGTTTAGGCAAGTTTAGACATATTATGATATGCCATATCTGATGTACCTATCCCATTCTCTTTACTCATCAACAGCATGTTAGATGTATACTGTATATTGTATTTTCTCCATCTATTAGGGGGTTTCTGGCATATTTGTGCCATGTACATGTACTATATATGTGGCCTTTGGCCCCCTGATAATGTAAGTTGCATATTCCTAACATGGTATCAGAGCCCAGGTTAGGGTTCACGCACGCGCAACTCGTGCAGTCTTCTAGATACAACTCGTTTGGAGTTTTTTTTTCTTGTTCCTGACCGTCGTGGATTCTCTTCCCTGCCTGGTGGTCTTCTTCTCGACCGTCGTCATCAGTCTCCTTCCCGTTTCCCACCGGCCGGCCGCCAGTTCTGCCGCCCCTAGGCCGCTTCTAGCCGCCGGATCCGCCGCCCCCGGTTCAATTCCTGTCACCGGCCACTAGTTTCGGCCGCTGCTGTCTCCGATCTGGCTGCCGTTGTTTCGTTCCTGGCCGCGGCCGTCTCTGATCCGGCCGCCTCCTGCCAGTTTCTGGATGCGTCGCTCTCTCCCTAGCCGTCTCCGTCCCCCTGGCTGCTGTCTCCGATCTGGCTTGATTTGGGTCTCGTTCGTCTGGCTCGTTTTGGATCAGCGCTCGCTCAATTTGGTCAGCGCTGCCTTTCTGATACGTGAGTTGTGAGAGAGAGAAAAAAAAAAGAAAAAAAAGAAAAAAAAAAGAGAAAAATGGATATTTGTGATGTCTTCGGGCATTGTCTCCTGCCCACCTTGTTCCATGCTTTTTGACGGTGTTTCTTCCGCTGCTACCGTCTTGCACCCGGGCCTTCCTTCGTTACTTGGTGCTTGTCCATCAACTCTATCTTCGTCGTCTTGCCGCTCGTCGCCGACTCTTGCGGCTTCTTCATGCAAATGTGTCCGTCTTCCGCCGACTCCGTTTGTGTCGGTGCACCGCTCTTCATCGACCTTTGTGGCTTCTTCACACGGTTATGACCGCCTTTCGCCGACTCCGTCTACGTCGGCCAGCCGCTCTTCATCGACTCCCGCGGCTTCTTCATGTGGTTATGGCCGCGCTTCGCCGACCCCGTCTGCGTCGGCTCGCCGCTCGACATCGACTCTTGCGGCTTCTTCAGGCGGTTGTGACCGTCTTTCGTCGACTCCGTCTTCATCGGCGTGTTGCTCTCCGTCGCCACATTTGGTGGCCTCTGTATGTGTGGGTGACAGCTCCTCGTCGGCACCTGATTGGGGGTTTCCTGCATATTTGTGCCCTGTATATGTACTATATATGTGGCCTTTGGCCCCCTGATAATATAAGTTGCATATTCCTAACACAGCATACATAGTGATTGTTTTTCACTAAACATAAAATAATCCATTTTATACTCAACATACTACTCCCTCCGTTTTTAAATATAAGATGTTTTAGATTTATGAAGCAAATATATCTAGACATCTTTTAGTGTGTAGGTTCACTCGAATATACACACTAAAAGGTGTCTAGATACATTTGTTTCACAAACCTAAAATATTTTATATTTTAAAACGGAGGGAGTAGAAAATAAGAATCCTAGCAGAGGAAAGGTAAACTTGTTATTTTTTATACTCATTCTTAGGAGTTCATACGGCGCGGGTGTGAGTGCAACTGTGCGATATCAATCTTTATGCTTCTTTTATTGAACTAGAAGGAGTTAGATATGTTCTTCTGAGTGATTTATGTATGATCACTCGACACGTTGGTTGTGCTACCTTAGTGCCTGAAAATGTAACTGCTCACAATCCTGTTTCTAAAAACTTCAATGTTTCCGTATAGTTCTGCCCAGATTATTGAATTTATTGTTCCTATTTTCTTGGATATGGCATATGCATTGGCGCAACGGTTCTTATATCTCTGGCTCAGATGCAGCATAATGATTCAATTAGAACTGCATATACTCCTAGAGACCTTAGGCGTACATTTTGGTCCTCCGTTAGCTATGATAGAAATCGTGAATGTGGTATTAAACTTTGGTTTAAGGTTGGGAGAGAGTTATATACTTCTCTTCCATTACATCTTACTAGGTTTCTAATAGCTGAAAACTAGGTCGATGTTATTGTGATTCTCTACTGTGGCCGAAAGATGCAAGGCAAAACACCTGCAACTCTTGGACTATTCAATTAAAATGAAAAGTGAGCTACCAAAAGTAATGTACAGCTACATACATAAAAGGTCGAAAATAAATCAGATTTATTTGTTATGAAATTGCAGATATATTTAGAAACATAGTTCTCCTTTAGACTCGGATAAATGATGTTTTTTTTCTATGTCTTAGTGGTAGTTGCAGCCTTGCAACTGTTTTCTGATCAGTGTACCAATTGATTCAGGGGATCCCTTGATCCAGTTGTCACGAAGAACAAGCACTTGTATTTTCATGTTGTGAAGTCTTCCAGAGTGCATCGTGGTTGAGGGAATGTCTCAACTTATCAGATTAGAAAATCTAGATGTATAGGAATTAGGGAAGCAAGACTGACCGAGCACAAGTCAGCCGTAACTTCCGGTTCTCAGCTATGCTGATTTTGCATTTGAGGTTGTGATTAAATATTGCTACACTCGGTCTCTGAAAATGTGACATGTTAATACAGTTTGGTATGTTTACTACTTAGTTCACTTTTTATGATGTTTTCAAGTTGGAAACTCCATAACTTGTGGTCGAGAACATTAGCAATTCCTGGTGTTTGAAATTAATATGTTTCTCTGATGGGCATAAGTATTTCTAGCTATGGTGCTTCGCCTTGCTTCTATTTTTCAGGAACTAGGAGAGAGTTAGCTCCTTGCGCACAACTATTTCTGAAGGTCTTGGTCTTAGTGTCTGTAAGCCGACATGGAGGTTACATAGTTGTACCAGGTGACAATAATTGTAGCACTTGTTAGGTATTTCTTTTATTCATTGATGACTTTTATTTTTGGAATGTTTCAGTTTTCTGTAGATTGGTGAAGTTGATGATGATCTTGATGGTACACCACAACTGTTAGTGTGTTATTATGTTCTTTGTAGTAAAATTAGGGTCCACTGGTTGTTAAGGCATGGTATAGGTAAAATGGAGGAGAAAATAATGCCATGTATAGAACAGTACGATTTACTGACAAGAAGTGAAAAAAGACAATGGTTCCATTCATAACATATGATTTGGTAGTCTTTTGATATAATTCACGGCTTACTTCTGAATATCAGATTAAGTGTTAGACCAGTGATGTGCAGCTAACAAGTTATTATTTGGGTAACTATATAATCAACTGATATTTGCTTGTTGATTCCTTTGATCAGCTTGTGAGGTAGGACATGCTACACTGTCGTCCAACAACAAGTATTCCATGTTGCTACCTTTTTAAGTACATATGCTGAATGTGATGACTATTTTGAAAATGTATAGAGGACTGTGGGTAGTGAAAGTCCATACCAAAAAGGGCCTAGATTCTTGAGAAATTTTCTGCCTACAACATTCTTTCATTCATATTGTCTGCTATATTATTATACATATATCAGAAAAGAAACCCTCCGTGCCAAATTAGTTGTCTCAGTGAGAACGGAGGGAGTACAGAATATCCTAGAATTGTATGCATATATCGACTATTTGGTATTCCTTTTATTTATTTGATTCCTGGTACATAATTCATGGATGAGAGACATGTTTGGAGCAAAAGTGTTTTCTATCTCAAGTAAGTGTTTTATCCGAAAAGGAGGTTAGGTTTATGGTTCTTCCAGTCAGAAGGGAAGAGATCATTTGTGACATTTGGATTATTGTAATTGTCATGATTCAATGAAGCCAAGATGTTGCTTCTTTTATTCTCCAGTTGATCATGTCTACTTCTGCTGTTATTTCCCTTTTAAATTTAAAAACAAAAAGCAAAGAACGGCGCAGCAAAGCGCGCTAGGTCCTTCTAGTACTGAAGACATGGCACAGTGGCAGCAATGCTCTCACAGAGGGTCCTTGGTTTGAGTCTCACTATATTTCTTTTTAATTTTTAGGATTACTAATATGTCTTGCAAGATCTAATCGATACAAACCACGTTACCTGCTGGGCAATATAGGACAAACATCAGTACCTAGCTTCAGATAAATCAAGTTACCTGCCCATCTGATCCAACACTTTTTGATACATTCATCCTTAACTATAGAAGTTGAAAACACCATATAATTGTTATATGTTGAGGCCCGTCGCCGGGAGGCTTGGGCCGTGGTATGGATCGTTTCCGCCGCCTATATATATTCCTTGTAAGCCGTCGGCTAGGAATAATTGCATCATTAGGGTTACCCACGGCGTTTGTAAACACTCTAGATATAGTGAAGTTTTGCTGGCTAACGCTCGTGGTTTTTACCTTTCTTTGTTAGATAGGGTTTTCCACGTTAAAATCTTGTGTTCCCCGCTGCGTTTTATTTTTAATCTTCGTTATTTGCCTATTGCTTTTATCACAATAATGAATCTCTCGAAAATATGAAGAAAACAAAGGGTGAGCAAACTACGGTTTACAGATGGGTGAACGAAGGAACTCAAAATTATAAATGCTACAGAAAAATATGGTGCCTGCAAGATATACACTGTTACACTACTGAACAACCATACAACTATATTTTGTCTATTGCAATTTCCTACTGTTACACTAACAGGCAGAGCAAAGCAACAACAAATAAGGAATCAATTGTCAACTCCATAGAAATTACCCAATATGACCATGTGATGTCATAGAGGAAACCCACAATTATTCAGCATCTGAATACACAGTGTGCAAAAATAATCAGCAAGTAACAGAAAAGATTTAGCACAAGGCTGTTACATGAGTACATCCACCTAACAGCCCGATAATAAATAGCATCTCCTCACCAACGAATGGAGCGAGGATTTGCATTACTGTTATCTGCAAAGGTGGCATTGTAAGTCAAATAAAATGTAAACATGAATAAGTACTCTTGTAGTCTTGATGACCATAAATCAAGGCTGCAAGCTGAAACCACAAATCTGTTCTTCAAGTTAGAGTGGGATTGGTACCTGTGAGAGCATTCCAGCAGCACCAGCAATTAACAGTGGATTAGCAAACTCGTCCTAGCTGTAACCAAATTGTGTTTTCAGGTAGTACTGAAAAAAGTCAACAATCAGATAAGTGCAACAAATAAGGGGAGAAATAGATATTCCGTTGCAATCCTAGGAAGAGGTAAAGAGTTGCGATCGATTAATTTTTAGACATGAAACAATTTACACTATTTTAGTAAACAAACTGTCATTTTTTTAGTGAAGATGAGATAACTGAATTAATACAGTGCAATACTCATGCAGCAGGCCAGATAGCAGGTATTTTCTTGTTAATCCAGCTCCAAATAATGGGTGAACTTGAGACGGCGAAACAAATATATACCAGAAATGCAGTTTGAAGTCCGTGGTCACCGACTGTAAAAGAATGTAATCATTGCCGCCGCCGACAATGTTAAACTGCATGTAATTGTAATCGCATATCAACACACACTACCCATAGTGCTTTACTGAGGCAGTAATGTGGTACTACCATGTAGGATTACTCTGAGTGAGAATACAAAGCCTGAGAGCAACAGAGCAAGCGTAATCTTTGAACAGCATTGGCACAATTACTGCCAGTTATTATTTGAACAGGGAACCACAGTACTGCTTACGCAACGGTAACAAGCAGTTCAACAGTTAAAAGAAAAAATTATCACGGTTATCCAGCAAGAAAACTCACCTGTTAGTGAGAAGCGACACCATGTCGAACGGTAGCACGCCCTTGTAGGGCGGGAGCCTCAGCGAGAGCACTCCATCGGAGGAAGTGGAAGACGAAGTAGCGGAGCAGCAGGGTCACCTCATGAAGATGAACATGTAACCGAACATTCTTTTTTAGAGCCAGTGTATGAGCAGGGCATCCATTTCACGGGAATGGAAAATGAGAATTTGGCAAGCTCGTGAGGACTGTTACGGATGAATACTGGAGACAGCACTACAATCGTAGATCTAAAGCCAAAGAACCATCCGTAAACATATAATAGCTGATCACAGGGGATGCACGTTTAGTTATTTCCAAGTCTTTTAGGAGTTTGTTTGCTTTACGTACAAGTTATCCTAGTCTCTCTAACGTATAAAGAGAGGGTTAGATTGTATTAGAGGTATCGATCAATAAATCACAAAGTTTCCCACGAGTTGTTCAGAGCCTCTTGTCACGGTGCAACAGAGGGCGAACCTCGCTACCCTCTCCTCTCCAACCCTAATTCTCGTTCTAATCTCCTCCCAGGAATCCCTAATTCCCAAGCTCGTAACAAGGACATAGTTACATGGTTGACATTGCCACATCATCTAATCATTTGAAGCATGTTTAAAATTGCAAATATTAACATTAGACTTTTAATCTTCAAATTTGAACTAACTACCATTTCAGGGGAAAAATACATAAAAAATTGAGAATTTAGTAAGCTCATGTGGTAGGAAGAATCCTACATAAAGCGAGGAACCAAGCAAAAGAAGACACTTTGGTTAGATGAAGCCCAGAGCACTGGTAATTGGCAGGCCGACACTCTAAGCTCAACTATTCCCAGTGGATTACCAAATTGTGCCCATCTGTAACCTATTCTAAAACACACACAAATTCAGAATAAGAAGCCTAAGCTTTAATTCAGAATCGAATAGCAGCAGAGGAAGCATGGTATAGTACTATATTTACACTGATCTGCTTAACAGTATTTCAGAAAAATAATGACCGGAACTTAATTCCCCAGCACTGACATTGACAAAACAGAAATATTAGGAAACTGATATGAATAACATGTGCCAAAATATCTGTGAACCTGCACTCAATACTTTACTTTACTGAAGTCAGGTACCGAACATATCAATACATGAGCATCGTAGATGAAAAAACAACCTGACACACTTCATGTTTGTTGCGCCCCCAATGGGTGAGAAATTTCTTCCTCTCCTTGTTAGCAAGATGCTGCTGGAGCCACACTAGTTGAAGTACGCCGCCTCAGGCAACAAGTGCAACTATGTGGTATATTTCCTGCTAATAAATAATAAATGAAAATTGTCACATAGGAGAAAATAAGTGCATGGAAAATCACCTATTGTGGCCTGCCATATCCGAGCCTTGATGAGCGCCGACTCGGGTGAGATCCTGACAGTCACGTGGAGCGCTTCTTACCATCATGTAGCGCATAATATTATAGGAAGCAACCTAAATATTGCAAAATTGATCATTGGTTTAGAAGCTTCAAGGTTGCTTTCCAAAATCTGAAGTTAGCACCTGGACTATCCCCATGATGTTTCTACTGCAGGCAAGTAGATGTATTGGAATATAAAAAACTACAGACAAAGACATCTACTCCCTTGAAAACAACAAACTTCACATATGGAAGTAAGGAACATAACTTGGATGTCAGATTAACACTCAGAGCGTGACAGGTTGTCAGATTAACACTCAGAGTGTGACAACATGTCACTGGAGCTCTCAATCTCCCAGGGCTCCTCTCCAACGACCTGCCCCTCGAGAGCCAACTCCGGCGATCTATCACACACCTACCATGACATCAAATCATCCACAATCGATCCCATTGTTTACTGTAGAGCACTAAAAGCAGGTTTCAGTATTGGTATTGAAACGAAAAGGAGAGAAATGTTGTTAGTACACACCTAGCAGATTACATGAGATTAATACCAGGCAGTACAAATGAATGTACCAGATCGAGCTTGTTTCCCAGATCGGACCACTCCGAATGGTTTTTTCTCTTCCTGGTCATTGAGCGCCACGTTGCTAAAGTGGTTTGCCCTGGCGATGGCCCTCTGGGGTCGCACATAGCTTAGTTACAGAGGTTAAAGCATGTCTGGAGTTATGCTTGATATAGGTCGAAAACTTCACGCAAGAGTTTATAGGTCTTACCAAACAATGTCTTAACCTAATACATGACCAAAAAGATTTGACTTTGTGTACCCAAAGTATATTGACTTATCCAGTTTGCACGAAATCGTTCATCTCCCAACCAGAGAAAACATTATGTAAATGGCATACAGCAATTATACAGTGGTACTCTGCTCTTTCTGTAGGATCAACTGGATTAATGCATTGTAGATGTATGAAACTGAGACTTCTGGCACTCAACAGTACAAGAAGGCCCTAGGTGTCAAATTGCCTGCTGAGAAATGCAGAAATTTTGGGGAAGCTCTCTTCTTAGCAAAGTGGATTCCAGAATAGCACAACCATGTACAAGCACATGGAGAAAGTTCTTGATCCTTCAAATCATCCAAAGAACTAAAGCTATTTGATCCAAATGATAGCGAAGATCCAGCACATCGACTTTATATACTAGATATACACTATAAGAAGATAACATAAGAGACAGGGTACTTCTTTATCATTGTTTCTAGCCAGAGAAAAAGTTTTTTTCTATCATGCTTCACTAACGCATGACAGTTGTGTAATTCACCTATAAATAGGCATTCCAATTAAGAGATAAGCCTAACATAAAGATAATGTCACACTAGTATGGAAGATTAAAAAAAAATTGCCGATGCAAAGATACCACTCTAAAAAACAATGGCTATGCATAATCAGATATTTGCCATTCTAATCCTATGTACCTCAAAAGTTAGTCACTAACCCTACTACTTTCCTCGCATTACGTTTACCTGAACTGTCTAATTAGCATCTGGCCCTTGAAAAATAATTCCATTCATACATATTCAATAAAATTAAGTTGGACACTGTTCCTGCATATTGACCTTCTACAGCAACTAAAAGTGTCACTTGTCCCCTAGACTGTTAGTAAAATGAGTGGTAAATGCTTGGTCTGTTGATTCAGGCTAAATTCCAGCTCTGTAGTATATCTGAACATGCAGTTGGTATATGTGAAAGTGCATACAGGGAACTAAACCAGGCCATCGATGATAGTATGGTTTGGTTCCCTGTATGAGCATAAACTCCAGCAAAGATGATTTTAATTCAGAATAAAGAGATTATGATGCCTGAACTGCAGCAAAGATAATTTTAATTTCATTCCATTATACAAAGAAGCCGGTCTACCAGTTGGTTTACAGAAGTTGATACTACTACATATAAACTCTCTTGTACTCTTGTACTTATGAATGGTATTAACAAGAAATGTGGTCTAGGTCATCTTTGCATGACTGTAGCCGTGTATTAGATGAAGCTACTTGTGAAGATGGCTTTTATTTTTTTACACAAGCAACCTCTCCAGCATATAAGCCCGCTTCAGCAGTCAGCCCTGGAGACCTTAAGCTTCCAAATGGTGTAGCAAACCTGTTATAGCTCTTTTAGCTGCTAACTTAAGTTCTGATGATAGGCCATACTATCACAGCTTCTACAGCTACAGCACCTAGTGATTTTCTTCAAGATCTTTTGGGTATTGGTGGACAAATCTATCAAGTGAAGATATTTTCTTCAGTATTTCCATTCTGTCGTCATGGGTTTGCCTTGTTACTTTGCTTCTCCCTTTTTTACAGGAAACATTAAGAGAGGATCTTTGCTTCTCCCTCGACGTAAACGAAGTAATATAATGCATTATTACCTAGTTCCTTATCCCTCCCAATTCTGATGTGTACTCTTATCTTTGCTGCAATTTGAGGATATTGCATGTCCAGGAACCTGCTGATTACTCGTTGTTTTAGCCTCAAAGTTGGTCATATGACTCTGCTCCAAAATTTGTAAAACGTTCATATCAAGTTTTCTTTTGCTTTTTAATAAGCTGTGGTGACACTGTAAATTTCTAAATAATAGTGTGTATTTCAAAAGAGTTCACATTTGAGCATCAAATACTAGAATTCATCTTTGTTCTAGATCTAAAAAACATTTCAAGTTGAACAGATATACAATCTCTGGTATTCAAAACGTTGGTCCGTACATCATATATTATTCTTTTCTGCAGTGGCAGAAATAATTTCATTGCCCATCTGAAGAATACATTAGAATCCCATCATCCACAATTCTACATCAAGTAAATAGCATCATAATATTAATATAACAACAAATGTTCTAAGAATATGTTGGGATCCTGTCGTCCATATTTAACTGCAATGCATTTTTTAGTTCTTGATTGAAACTTATAAGCAACTATGCATTTCCAGAAATGACAAAATGAAATACCCCACGTTGCAAATAACTGCGAAGAGATATTTTCTTATTATATTTCTCTTTAGTAACACAAATCCTAATTTACATCATTGGTGCACGAACATACTATGCATATAACCAACTGCAACAGCTAATTCCTACATCCAGAACGCTACAGGAGCAAACGACACTAGCTGCTTGGACACTAGAGTGCTGGTGGTGCGGTGGATCTTGGTTTGCAGCTCTCCCTTTTGAGTGTACTTCAGGCCAAACATGACGAGACGGAGTACACAACCATCACGATCGCCAAAGGCAGACTCCAGCTCGACTTGTTCACGTACTACACACTCGACGAGGCAAAATTGGTTCTCGCCCATGTAAGTAAGGGTGGCCCCCAAGTGCCTCTCAGAATCACTGCAGAACAACTTGTTCTCGGACATTTTCCAGTCTGGATGCATGGTACTCGTGCTGCTGCAGGAAACGACCTGGCAGGTACAGAAGTAGCCATCCTCATGAAGCCCAACCCATGCGTCAAGACCGCTGTCAAAGAAGCCTTGGCCTTGGAACGGCAGCACCCATTCCCCATGCCACCTCCACTTGCAATGCTTGGTATCAAAGGAGTAGGTACCCTTTGCAATACGGGGATCATGTCTGTCGTGCACAGACATGACGATGGTGTGTCCATCTGGGTGCAGCACATAGGAGGTGATAATCTCATCCTTGTTGAATGGAGGTGGTGAGGACACACTTTTCCAGGACCATTTCATGCTTGGCCTTGTAGACCATGGCTGCTTGTCACTAGTGGGTGCGGGCGACAACACTTCAAAGGAATGCTGCTGCTTCACATTCAAATGGTAAGATGACAATCCATAGAGCATGTCGCCAGCAGCCACAGATATGTGAAAGCAACCAAGCAGTGGTTCCGGAAGGCAAGGGCCCATAGTGAGTCCCCCTGTCTCTGTGCTGTAAACGAGAGTGTGAGTCTGTCCGCAACGTGGGTTGGTGGCGATGAAGATGTTGCTGCCGAGGGCGGTAACACTAAGTTCTGGTGCTCCCAACCGGAGGACAGCAGGCTCAGGGAACCCAACCTGCAGGTCCGTGGTGGTGTCTGGCAAAGCGCCAAAGTCGATCTTGTGGATGCTGAAGCCCTCGTCCCAATCATCCATCACCAGATAGAGGTGCTTCTTCTGCAAAAGCCGCGATCTTTTCGCGGTGCGGTCGCCGTTGAGTAGCCATTGCTGACGCTTAGACATGCCTTCCAAACGATCTCCCGTACCTAGTTGGATGTAAACGAAACGACAAACTTAGGCCACGTACAGGAATCCAGATCTAGTCGGGCAATGAGGTAAATACCCCCCCCCCTTGTTGAGTTTGCCTGCGAGGCCAGCTAAGTTGCAGACAGCACTGAACTTCTGAAACCTCAAACCCCAGGCCGAGCAGCCATGGGGAACACCCCAGAAGGGAACTAGGGTTCGGGGAGGAGAGCCAAAATTCAGAGTAAAATCGGAGGGGAACGGAAAAGTGGTCACCTTGGTCACCGGAGCTTCCGTGCTGCTGCCGCCGGAGCCGCCGCCGAGCTTGTGCTCCACGCGCCCGTGGTCCCGGAGTCACCGTGCCGCCTCGTGTGCCTGGATTGCAGTGGAGAGGCGCCGCCCCGCCAGATGTCGCCGGCTGTGGTCTGCTTTGTGCGTCCGCGCCGCCGTGGTCGGCTTGGTGGTGTTGCCGGCGGCGCTCCGTCCGTCCTCTTCTCCCCCCTTGGCCTCTGCTCCCTCCTGGACGAACGGGATGAACTATAAGAGTTCTTTGCAAAGAAAAGGAACGGTTTAATAATAGTAGTAATAGGAAAGCAGAAGCGACCGACTCGGTCCCGGTGTCGGTAGCGCGCTGTGCCGTGCGATCGAGCGCGATCTAGCAGATACCGGAACGGAGCGGGCTCCTCTAACGTTGAGCAACGTCGGGTAAGCTACAGTTCTTTGACTTTTCTTCTTTTAAATCATGTAATTAAGGCTAAAATTATTTAAATTATTTTGCATAATACAAATTTATGTTAATTTTTTTCATTAAGTACATACATACAAAATTATAATACAATGAGTTTGTCGTTTTATTCGTCGTGGTTGTCACACTTAATAAAGTCTAGGATCCTATAAAAGACATATGCATGAGTTCTCTGAATTATATTGCGACATGACCTTAGATCCTGTTTGATTGAGCTTTTGTTGTGGATTTTACAGCTTATAAGCCATAAGCTCAACTAAACGGTATGTCACCAAACACGCTTATCCGAAAAGCCACGCGAAAACTAGCGTTCCGGGTAAAGGACGCGGGGAGGTGCTTATTCGGCTTTGGTTGTGAACCGTTTCTTCTTTGCCCCTGAACATGCTGCAAAATTACCCACTATCTGCCACCCGTTGACCTCCTGATGCTAATAGGAGAGGAAAAGGACTACTCCGTACTTGTTTGCTATATCCAAAATCATCAACTTGACCTGATAATAAACTAATTATGTTTCCCGTAATCCTCAACCAGGGTTGTTGTTTCCTCTTTGTTCTGCCTAATGCAATAAATAACGTCAGATGCTTAATTAATTTGGATTATTTTGCTAGCTCTTTTAACACCTGGGTTTGTTAAATAGCCTCTCTCAAGATCGCCCACCAAAAGTTTCATCAATTACTAAACTAGATATTTTTATTTAATTACCTATAAAATAATTATTAGTATTTAAATCAATTTCTAATGATATTGTTATCGTTAAACATTACTGTCAAGTCTATCAGGGTATATCAGACATTATCGTCACAGCCACAGTTCATACAGCTACTTGCCAAATGGCTTTCGCAGCTTTCTAACAGCACATAACTCACAGCTGCTTTGTCACAGCATACAGCTCACAGCTGCTTTCAGATAAGCCACAGCTCAATCAAACACACCCTAAGCATGAATAAGATTAGCCTATGTTCCTTCTAGAGAGGAGCCATAAATAGATGCAGCCAAGTTAATGTTGCATACACCTCTATTGATTGATCTCAAGGCCACGTAATGATGCACAACATGAGAATATTAAGATAAAAGTCCAACCACCGTTGAAAGCTCTAAGATTCCTAATAATAAAACCCCCTGTAAGTATTGAGCTCAACTTCGGACTCAGCCCTCCACAAAGTCAATCCAATAGTGAAAACTTTATGCAATCCCCTAACATATATGTGCACTCATACATCACTATATAAGACTATCATATAAGATAACAACATGTATGCAACCATCAAAAAGAATTATATCACCATAGCTATGAACAAAGTAATCAATCAAGACAAGACATAAGGACAAAATAGATCACAAAAATATAATATATTGCACTAAACATCGTGTTTGCCAAGAGAGGATGATGGAGAGGTGCCTTCCCAAGGGGGAGAGGCGGCGGCATTGCAAGGCGGTGCACCAGCGACGGCAGCGCAGGGCGCCCCAACGGTGCTGACCTAGGGGAGCATCGCCCCCTTATCCTTCTTCTTCATTGGCACTTATTGGTGTTGTAGATAAGCCCTCCCCCTTGGAGATGGCATCCAAGGGGGGCGATTTCGTAGCTCTTAGTGGTGCCTCCAGAAAATAGGGTTTTTGATCAATATATAGTGTTGGAGGCTTCACCGGGTCATTAGATCTAATCCCTTAGATTCAAAGGCTCTTGGGCACCTCTAGAACCTTTATGGTGACTCCTACAAAGGCCCACAAGTCTCCCAAATCTTGGCTTGGCCGAACTAATCTCATATGGCAAGAGTTTGAGTCTAAAATAAGGCAAGAGTTTGAGTCAATCACGTCACCAACTTTCAGAATCCTGAAACTGCTTGTGTACCCTTAAGAGATCAGGGTTCACAGTCGCATATCAACTCTGTTTTGGACGAAATTTGTATCAGTCAACATCAGGAGAAATTTTCCATTAACTTGCATGTTGAACACATTTTTGTTCGACATTGTATTCGGGTCGAAAACATGGCATCTTTGAAATCTTTGCTGTAGAGATAGATTTTAAGAACTCTAAATTTTACCAAATTGAGGGGGACTTTCCATATTTGTACAAATTCCTACACAACAAAGTGTAAAACAAGAATTTATGCACTTTTGCAATTATTAGTAGGTTAGTCCCAATAAATATAATAAAGTTGATAAATAAAAACAAATATGAGCTAATAAACTACAAAGATCATAAATGCATTTTATATGCCTCACCATTTCATATTAAACACGTTGAAGATGTCATCAAACCGCAGGTAGAACAGATATGTTGGTTCTTGGTCAACAAAGCCCAAGCCCTTTGGCACCTTGACAGCGAAACCAGATATGCTGGATCTTTCATTTTAAGAAGTTCCAGCTCTCGCCTCAGAACACACTCATGCAGATGCTTCATATCCCCACTGGCGAGATTGAGCTTTTCCTTCGGTAGCATCGGGACCCGCGATATGCATTTCCTACAGAATATCCTTGGCGGGTGGTGGCCCATCCTTAAACCAGATCGGCTGATAGGCGGAGGCTCTTCAGCTTTGGAGTCGCCAGCAGGCATGCAGAGGCATAGTCACTCTTCTTACTTTATTTTTACGTGCCTGTTTCGGCTTCCAGGGACACTGGACTGTAGCATCTCTTTGACAGTACAGTTACATAGTGTGTTGGGGGGTAAAAAGAGGCGTCTTGCCTGTTTGTTCCTGCATGAAGGCGTCAACTGGAGGCGTTTCTTGAAAACTGTAAGATGCTTCGTGCACCCGGCTACCGCAGAGTTGTAGCACGGTAGGGAATTTCACCAAATAGGATCCATGAATCCTCCATCATCATGTGATAGGGCGATGTACTGATCGTAGTAGTCGTTTCCGTCGTCATCTTCAATATGGTCGTCCTGCTGTGCCACGGGCTCTTCACGATTAGCTACCCCATCTACTTGCATTTGCGGACTTTGCGCCGCACTAAATAGCGGGCTAACGAATCCCTTCTTTTTGCCATTGGACTTTCCAATCAAATTGGTTGTATGACTCATAAAGATCTACTTGACGAAGATCCCATTGTATTCTAGAAGCTTGTAACATTGGTCCTGACAAGCCCCAATTTACTGCTTCTTCTCCGCTAATAAAACCTACTCCCTCAACTCGCTCCAAAAAATGGGATTCTGTGTAATAAGTTGTTGATCCAATGTCACATTCCGTAAAAATTTACGATACTTGTATAGGATGCAATCAATGTGTACGAGCTAGTCCAAGAGATGTATTAGAAATGATACCCTCGGATGGATGTAAATCCAAAGAAATTGCTTCCGCACCGAGAACCAAGGATTTGTGTGGGTGATACATCTCAAACGTATCTATAATTTTTGATGATCCACGCTTATTTATGCACCATTTGCTTTATTTTTTGTTACACTTCATGGCGTTTTTATGCATTTTCCGGAACTAACCTATTAACGAGATGCCATAGTGCCAGTTCCCTGTTTCATGCTATTTTTGTGTTTCAGAAAAGCTACACAGGAAATATTCTCGGAATTGGACGAAACAAAAGCCGAAGTTCTTATTTTTCCCGACACGAGACGGAGTCCAAAGCAGAGACTGAGGGGAGCCATGGGCCAGCCACACCATAGGGCGGCACGGCCAGTCCCTGGCCCACGCCACCAGGTGGTGGGGCCACCTGGCCCATTGATAGCGTGTAAGTAACAACCCGTTGAGAACCCCAAGAGGAAGGTATGATGAGCACAGCAGCAAGTCTTCCCTCAGTTGTGAAACCAAGGTTTATCGAACCAGTAGGAGAAAGCCAAACTTCAGAAGGTGATGCTTGCTAGCTTCCCGATAGCTCCGGACAATTTATAAGGCGCATCATCCAAGGCTTTGCTTTGCAACAGCAACAACGTGGAACCTGCACAAAACACAACCAAGAACTTTGCTCCCAACTTACAATGAGGTTGTCAATCTCACTGGTTTGCTGTAAATAAAGGATTGAGCGTATCGAGTAGTAAAAGGGTAATAGTATGTAAGAAAGTAAACAGTGCGAGTAAAAGTAAAACAGTATAGCAATGTAAAGGAAATTGGACCGGGGTCCACAGTTCACTAGTGGTGTCTCTCCATAAGATAAATAACAACATGCTGGGTAAACAAATTACAGTTGGGCAATTGATAGAATAAAGATAACGTACATATGTCATAAGGATCACTATGAGATTCACTCTGGGCATTACAACAAAATACATAGACCGTAATCCAACTGCATCTATGACTAATAATCCACCCTCCAGATATTGTCCGAGCAACCATCAAGTAATAAGTTGCAAACAACAAATAACTGTATTAAGCAAAGTGCTTAAAGTAAACAAAGCAAATATCTTTGGACACAAGAATGCTGTTTTCTCCCTAGTGGCAACAACACATCTACAACCTTAGAAGTTTCTGTCACTCCCCCAGATTACTAGAGGCATGAGCCCAACTATCGAGCATAAATACTCCCTCTAGGAGTCACTGGTATCTACTCGGCCAAGATATCTACTAGCAACGGAGAGCATGCAAGATCATAAACAATATAGAGATAACATAAGATATATAATTCAGCACATCAACTTAACATAGTACCAATACTCATCAGATCCCAACAAACACAACATGTAGAATTACACAAAGATGATCTTGATCATGTAGGGCAGCTCACAAGATCTAAACATGAAGCACATGGTGGAGGAGACAGCCATCTAGCTACTGCTATAGACCCGTAGTCCAAGATAGACTACTCACACATCACTCCGGAGGTGACCATGGTGGTGAAGAAGGCCTCCGACAGGGATTCCCCTCTCTGGCAGGGTACCGGGAAGAGCTCCTGGATCCTCCCGATCTCGCTTCGATGATGGCGGCGGCTTGCGGTATGTTTTGAGGAAAAGCGATCCATCCTTTAGGTTTTTCCCGTCGAGGGGAATTTATAGGCGAAAGGGCAGCGTCAGGAGGTGGGCCAGGTGGCCTCACCATGTGGTGGCGCGGTGATACGTCTCCAACGTATCCATAATTTTTGATGCTCCATGCTTGTTTTTACACCATTTGATTAGTGTTTCGTTACACTTCATGGCATTTTTATGCATTTTCCGGAACTAACCTATTAATAAGATGCCACAGTGCCAGTTCCCTGTTTTCTGCTGTTTTTGTGTTTCAGAAAAGTTACACAGGAAATATTCTCAGAATTGGATGAAACCAAAGCCAGTTGTCCAGATATTTCACGGAGCTTCTAGAACATCGAAGAAGATACGGAGCCGGACCAGAGGGTGGCCACACCACCAGGGGGCGCGACCCACCCCTGGCCCATGCCGGCCTGTGGTGTGGGCCCCTGGTCCACCTCTGACGCCGCCCCTTCGCCTATAAAGACCCCCCGATGGGAAAAACCTAAATACCCGATCACTTTTCCAGAACACATCGCGATCCGCTGCCATCGACCCAAAGATCGGGAGGGTCCAGAAGCTCTTCCCGGCACCCTGTCAGAGAGGGGAATCGCCACCGGAGGTCTTCTTCATCGCCATGCTTGCCTCCAGCGCGATGAGTGAGTAGTCTACCTTGGACTATGGGTCCATAGCAGTAGCTAGATGGTTGTCTTCTCCACCATGTGCTTCATGTTTAGATCTCGTGAGCTGCCTTACATGATCGAGATCACCGTTAAGTAATTCTACATGTTGTGTTTGTTGGGATCCGATGAATATTGGTGTTATGATTGAGTTAAAGTACTGAATTTTATCTTATATTATCTCTATGTTGTTTATGATCTTGCATGCTCTCCGTTGTTGGTAGCTATCTTGGCCGAGTAGTTGCTAGTGACTCCAAGAGGAGGTATTTATGCTCGATAGTGGGTTCATGCCTCTATTTAATATGGGGGAGTGACAGAAATCTCTAAGGTTGTAGATGTGTTGTTGATACTAGGGGGAAAACAACATTCATATGCTCAAGGGCATATGCTTTGTTTACATTACACACTTTGCTTAATGCAATTATCTGTTGTTTGCAACTTAATACTTGTGGAGTTCTCGGATTGATTCGCCACAAGTGGATTATTAGTCATAGATGCAGTTGGATGGCGGTCTATGTATCTTGTTGTAATGCCCAGAGTAAATCTCATAGTGATCCTCTCGATATATGCACGTTGTCTTTATTCTATCAATTGCCCAACTATAATTTGTTTACCCAGCATGTATTATTTTATCTTATGGAGAGACACCACTAGTGAACTGTGGACCCCAGTCCTATTTCCTTTATATTGCTATCACCTGTTTACTTTACTCGCACTGTTTACTTTACTCGCATACTATTACTATTTTTCACTCGATATGCTCATTCCTTTGTTTACAGCAAACCGGTGAGATTGACAACCTCATCGTAAGTTGAGAACAAAGTATTTGGTTGTGTTGTGTGCAGGTTCCACGTTGCCGCTCGCAAAGCAAAGCTCGGACAAGGCGCCCTATAAATTGTCCGGAGCTATCGCAAGCTAGCGGGCATCACCTTCAGTCGTATTGGCTTTTTCCCCTTTGGATCGATAAACCTTGGTTTCTTAACTGAGGGAAAACCTTGCTGCTATATTCATCATACCTTCCTCTTGGGGTTCCCAACTGGACGGTGAAAAACTATCAACACCATACCGCATCAAGCTCTTTTCTGGCGCCGTTGCCGGGGAAGAAGAAGAAGAAGACTTCTGCAAGGGGAGTTTTCGCACACACATCCTTTATTTGTTTTAAGTTTTACTTTACTTTATTTTTACTTGCATCATTTTATCAAAAACCCAAAAAAATTAGAATCCTTTATAGTTGTTTTACTTGTCTGCTTTTAGTTTGCTAGAATGGCTACTCCTGAAAATACCAAGTTGTGTGACTTTACTAGCACGAACAATAGTGATTTTATCTGCACTCCTATTGCGCCACCTGCTCCTGCTGCAAATTTTTATGAGATTAAGCCTGCTTTGTTGAACCTTGTTATGAAAGAGCAATTTTCTGGTGGTAGTACTGATGATGCTGCAGCTCATCTCAACAATTTTGTTGAGCTATGTGAGATGCAGAAATATAAGGATGTTGAAAGTGATATTATTAAGCTTAAGTTGTTTCCTTTTTCTTTGAGAGGAAAAGCTAAGGATTGGTTGCTGTCTTTGCCTAAAAATAGTATTGATTCATGGGCTAAGTGTAAGGATGCTTTTATTGGTAGATACTATCCTCCTGCTAAGATTATAGCTTTGTGTAGAAATATTATGAAGTTTAGTCACTGATAATGAACATGTTGCTCAAGCTTGGGAAAGAATGAAATCTATGATAAAGAATTGTCCCACTCATGGACTGACTACTTGGATGATTGTCCAAACTTTTTATGCGGGACTGAATTTTTCTTCAAGGAACCTACTTGACTCAGCTGCTGAAGGCACTTTTATGTCCCTTACCTTGGGCGCCGCAACAAAGCTTCTCAACAATATGATGGTAAATTACTCTGAATGGCACACCGAGAGAGCTCCACAAGGTAAAAAGGTAAATTCTGTTGAGGAAACCTCTTCCTTGAGTGATAAGATTGATGCTATTATGCTTATGCTTTCTAATGATAGGACTCATGTTGATCCTAATAATGTTCCTTTAGCCTCTTTGGTTGCTCAAGAAGAGCATGTTGATGTAAACTTCATTAGAAATAATAATTTTAACAACAATGCTTATAGGAACAATTTTGCTAGTAACAATTATAGTTCGTATCCTTCTACCAATGGTAATGGCTATGGTAACTCTTATGGTAATTCCTCCAACAACACTAGAGCCGCGCCCTCCGAGCTTGAGGTAATGCTCAAGGACTTCAGCGGTAAGCAAAATGCTTTTAACAGGTCTGTTGAGGAAAACTTACGCAAAATTGATATTCTTGCTTCTAAGGTTGATAGCCTTGCTCATGATGTTGAACTTCTGAAATTAAAAGTGTTGCCTAATGATGTGAAAGAGAACAATGTTTTTGCTACTGCTAATGCTATCCAAGTTAGAATTGATAAAAATGTTAGGATTCTAGCAGAATTGCATGCCAGGTGGGAAAGAGAAGATGAGATGGCTAGAAAGATGAAGGTATGTACCATTACTACCTCTAATGATGTTATTCCTAATGCTAGCAATCCTCTTACTTTGATTGGTGTAGAGAAAACTCCCACTCCTTGTGTTAAAAAGCCTAAAACTGCCAAAACTTTTTCTCAAAAGAGTACTGAAATTTTTCGGAGTGTAGGAGATGATAGCTCTATTTCCTTTAATGATTTTGATGTTGATGGCTGTAATATATCTGAAGTTATTTTGTTCTTGCAAAAACTTGCTTTGACTCCCAATGCTAGTTCTTTAAATGTTGCTTTTACTAAGCATATTACCAATGCTCTTATGAAAATTAGGGATAAAAAGTTGAAGCAAAAAGCTTCTGTTCCCAAGAAATTAGAAGATGGTTGGGAACCCATCATTGATATGCATGTTAATGGTTTTGATTGCCATGCTTTATGTGATCTAGTTGCTAGTATTTCTATTATGCCTAAAAAAATTTATGACATGCTTGATTTACCACCGCTTGAAAAGTATTATTATGATGTTCCTATTGCTGATGTTGCTAAGAAGAAACCTTTGGGAAGGATTAATGATGTTCTTATTATGGTTAACAATAACCTTGTTCCCATTGATTTTCTTTTTATGGATGTTGAATGCAATGCTTCATGTCCTATTATTTTGGGAAGACCCTTTCTTTGAACTGTAGGTGCCATCATTGATATGAGGGAAGGCACCATCAAATATCAATTCCCACTCAAGAAAGGTATGGAACACTTCCCTAGGAAGAGAAAGAAATTACTTTTTGACTCTATTCTTAGAGCAAATTATGAGCTTGATGCTTCATCACTTGATGTTACTTGATTCGCACTTTCTGCGCCTAGCTCAAAGGCGTTAAAGAAAAGCACTCTTGGGAGATAACCCAATGTTTTTACATTCAGTTTTTTTCTTTTATTTGAGTCTTGGAAGTTATTACTACTGTAATGACCTCTCCTTATCATTTTTATTTTGTTTTTATGCCAAGAGAAGCCTCTAATTTGAGTGAGGTAAGATTTGGGGATGTTGCTGTCCTGAAAAAGTTTTTGGTGCTGCACCGTAAAAATTTGTGAAAATTCTCTGTATATCTTTTGGACCTGCAATTTCATTAGTTGAACACTTTTTGATTTGAGCAACAGAAAACCCTCTAAAAATTCGACCTTTGTCAGCTGTTCTGTTTTGACAGATTTCTGCCAATATTTGTGTTTGCCGCTTTATTGCTTTCTTTTTGAGTTCTTTTGATCACAGAACTTTTGGGGAAGTTGCTACAGTAGTATATGCTTTATATGTGGTGGTTTTAAGTTGAAACCTGAAGCAAAAAGGGGTTGATTCAGTGTTATGCTTACACTAATGTTGCTAATAGATTTGTGTTTAGTTTTGTATGAAGGAAGTTTTCAAGTGTAGGGATTGGAGAATGATGAGATGAGTTGAAGAATGGACAAAAGCTCAAGCTTGGGGATGCCCATGTCACCCCAAGAAATATCCAAGAAGTACAAGCATCAAAGATTGGGGATGCCCCCGAGGCACCCCTTCTTCATCGGCAAAAATCAGGTCACCTTTCAAGATACTATATTTTTATTGCTTCATGCATTATGCATTTTTCTTAGAGCGTCAGTTGTTTTTAGTTTTCAGTTTTGTTTAGTTTTGTTTGCTGTAATAAATGGTTGGACCCCAACAAATTCTTTTGGAGAAGTTGCCTTGCTTTTCATTTGCCAAGAACACTTCGTTTTTCATTCTTATAATTTCAACGAGTGTTCTCTTTTTCTAGAACTACGTTTAGCTTTCGATTTTCGCCTTGATTTTTGTTCAGATCTTGTTATATCTTTTCATCAAGGTGTATTTTTGCCTCTGGTCCTTATTGGTTTTCATCAAAAGAGTTGGATATAAAAAGTTTGAATGGTGTTGGAAAAGAGAAAAAAAATTATGCAAAAAAGTGGTACAAGAAGGAGCTTGTGTAGACTGCGGCCTAGGCTTTTGCATGTCGTGCTTGATGTCTTTTTGATAGTATGCCTAGTGGTTTTGCTATAGCATGACTTGTCTCAAATAACTGAGATTGCTTAATGAGCCTTCGAAAAAATCATGCGTTGTTTTAATTATTTGGAAGCATTATTTTGGTTTTCTCCTTTGATGCTTTATTTGGGTTGACTTGGCGCATGCTCACACATGTTTGACTCATACAAAATCGCCATTGCCTCTATGATCATTTAGTTTTTGACTTTTGATGCCATCTTATGCTTCTTTTAATATCGCTTTATCGCTATGCATGATTATGGCCGTTATTGCTCTCTTAGTTGGTCGCTCCCAGTATTTTGCTAGCCTTCATTTTGTACTGAGTATGAGCTCTACTCGTGTATCCAACTCCTTAAAAACCAAGTTTGCCATTGTGTCCACTATAAATTCCTATGCATGGTATTTGTAAGCCATTCCAAAGTAAATTTTCATGTGCTACCTTTCAAAACTTTCAACTACTTCTCGTTTTGTGCCACTGTTTTTAGCTCATGGGGACGTAGTGGTCAGAATTGCTATCTTCCATATTAAATTAAGTACCCCTCGACTAGGCAGCTTCATCTGCTCATCATTAAATTTAGATGAGAGCTGGTCAGACCATTGCAATCTAATTCTTAAAAAAAAGGCACTCCTCCATGGTATGTGAATGTTGGTGGGCACCCGATGGAATCGGTTAGCCATGGTTTGAGAAAGGAAAAAAGGTGGGGAGGAGTGCCAAAGCTTTATAAAAGAGCACCAATATGCCAAATTTTCAAAGAACTTGGAACCGCTCTCACTTGTTTATTATGGAAGATAGTAAGACCCCATTGCCAGTCGTTGACATGAAACAACCACCCCTCAAAACCCAATTTTTGTCTCTGTTTTACAAATGAAAAGCTCTAGCACATGTTCAATCACTGCTTCCCTCTGCGAAGGGCCTTTCTTTTACTTTTATGTTGAGTCTCCACCTTCTATCTTTATGCACCGTTAAGAGAGCATAGTTGTCATTCTGAGTATAATGTGCATTGTCCCAAAGTTTTCATTGATTGATTCATATTGTTGGTTTCACTTGTTCTCAAATTATTTGTATCTAGTCGCCCTCTTAAACTTGAAGGTGTCCTATGCATTTATGTTTTGCTACTCCATGAGGGACAAGCTGAAAACTATTTGTATGTTTTTCCTTATGATTTGAACACACGTTTGACTTTCATTGATTCATTTTTATGATCTTTTGTTTGTGTTCATTTTCATGTTATAACATGGTTGCTAAGTTTCTTCTATCAATATTATATCTTTCATGCCCATGTTTTAAGTTCTTTTGATCCCAGCGCACAACGCTTACATATTTGATAAAGATTGTGTAGGTGCATGTGATACGTCTCCAACGTATCTATAATTTTTGATGCTCCATGCTTGTTTTTACACCATTTGCCTATTGTTTCGTTACACTTAGTGGCACTTTTATGCATTTTCCGGAACTAACCTATTAACGAGTTGCCACAGTGCCAGTTCCCTGTTTTCTGCTGTTTTTGTGTTCTAGAGTGATACACAGGAAATATTCTCGGAATTGGACGAAACCACATCCTGAAGTCTTATTTTACCCGGAAGCTTCCAGAGATCCGAAGAGGAGTAGGAGGAGGGCCACCAGGGCCCCACACGCATGGGTGGCGCGGCCAGCCCCCTTGCCGCGCCGGGCCCACGTGAGGGAGCCTGGCTCCTCCTCTGACATCGCCCCTTCGCCTATAAAGACCTCCCGACGGAAAAAACCTAAGTACCCGATCAGTTTTCCAGAACACATCGTGATCCGCCGCCGTCGTCGACCCGAAGATCGGGAGGGTCTAGAAGCTCTTCTCGGCACCCTGCCGGAGAGGGGAATCACCACCGGAGGTCTCCTTCATCGCCATGCTTGCCTCCGGAGTGATGAGTGAGTAGTCTACCTTGGACTATGGGTCCATAGCAGTAGCTAGATGGTTGTCTTCTCCACCATGTGCTTCATGTTTAGATCTCATGAGCTGCCCTACATGATTGAGATCACCGTTATGTAATTCTACATGTTTGGTTTGTTGGGATCCGATGAATATTGGTGTTTATGATTAAGTTGCTGTACTGAATTATATCTTTTGTTATCTCTATGTTGTTTATGATCTTGCATGCTCTTCGTTGTTAGTAGCTATCTTGGCCGAGTAGTTGCTAGTGACTCCAAGAGGGGGTATTTATGCTCGATAGTGGGTTCATGCCTCTATTTCTCCTGGGGGAGTGACAGAAACCTCTAAGGTGGTAGATGTGCTGTTGCTACTAGGGAGAAAACAACATTCATATGCTCAAGGGCATATGCTTTGTTTACATTACACACTTTGCTTAATGCAATTATCTGTTGTTCGCAACTTAATACTTGTGGAGTTCTCGGATTGATTCACCACAAGTGGATTATTAGTCATAGATGCATTTAGATGGCGGTCTATGTATTTTGTTGTAATGCCCAGAGTAAATCTCATAGTGATCTTCTTGACATATCACGTTATCTCTATTCTATCAATTGCCCAACTGTAATTTGTTTACCCAGCATGTGTTATTTTATCTATGGAGAGACACCACTAGTGAACTGTGGACCCCGGTCCTATTTCCATCATATTGCTATCACCTGTTTACTTTACTTATACTGTTTACTTTACTCGCATACTCTATTGTTTTCCACTCGATACGCTCATAACCTTTGTTTCAAGCAAACCGGTGAGATTGACAACCTCATCGTAAGTTGGGAACAAAGTATTTGTTTGTGTGTGTGCAGGTTCTGCGTTGCCACTGGCCGAAGACGAGTCAACAAGTATCGTTAACGGCGCCCTTGTTGGAGTGTTACTAAGCCAGTCCGCATCACCTTCAGTCGTCATTGTCTCTCCTCTCCTGACCGACATTAAACCTTGGTTTCTTAACTGAGGGAAAACTCGCCGCTATATTCATCATACCTTCCTCTTGGGGTTCCCAACGGGCTGGTTATCCACCACGCACAAGGACAGTCTGCTCCCACGTCAACTACACACCACCACACGCAGCAGCTAATTTTCTGGCGCCGTTGCCGGGGAGGAAGAGAAGACTTCTGCGAGGGGAGTTTTTCGCACACACATCCTTTACTTTGTTATTGTTTTGCTTTACTTTATTTATTTTACCTGCACTGCTTTTTATCAAAAACCCAAAAAAATTAGAATCCTTGGTAGTTGTTATTTCTTTACTTTTAGTTTATCATGTTGATCCCTAAGTATGTTCTGGAGGAGTCTATGGAAACTCTTAGCTTAATCTCTCTTCTCTTAAATTTAAGAAGGAGAAAGTGTTTGTTGGAAAAGAGCAAAAATTTATGTATGTTCCCAAGGTTTCTGCGCTTAAATCTCAACATGTTCTTAAAATTGGTAAGACTCTTAGTTCCACTAAGGGTGACTTGCAGGTTGAATCATCTTCGGGAACCTTCAAAGAGCCTACTGAGGTAACTAGCACTTCATCTATTGATATTACTTGATTTGCAATTTTCTGCGCCTAGCTCAAAGGCGTTAAAGAAAAGCACTCTTGGGAGATAACCCAATGTTTTCCTTTCAGTACTTTTTATTTTATTTGAGTCTTGGAAGTCATTACTACTGTAATGACCGCTCCTTATCTTGTTTATTTCGTTTTTGTGCCAAGAGAAGCCTCTAATTTGAGTGAGGTAAAGATTTGGGGATGTTGCTGTCCTGAAACTGTTTTCGGTGCTGCACCGTAAAAATTCGTAAAAATTCTCTGTTTATCTTTTGGACCTGAAATTTCTTGTGCATATGCCCCAGGTTATATCCAAACTTTTGTTAGTGGAACACTTTTTGATTTGAGCAACAGAAAATCCCTCAAAAATTCGACCTTTGTCAGCTGTTCAGTTTTAACAGATTTCTGCCAATATTTGTGTTTGCCACTTTATCGCTTTCTTTTGAGTTCTTTTGATCACGGAACTTTTGGGGAGGTTGATACAGTAGTATATGCTATATATGTGGTGGTTTTGAGTTGAAACCTGAAGCAAATAGAGTATTGATTATATGTTATGCTTGCACTAATGTTGCTAATAGAATTGTGTTTAGTTTTGTATGAAGGAAGTTTTCAAGTGTAGGGATTGGAGAATGATGAGATGAGTTGAAGAATGGACAAAAGCTCAAGCTTGGGGATGCCCATGCATCACCCCAAGAAATATCCAAAGAAGTACAAGCATCAAAGCTTGGGGATGCCCTCGAGGCACCCCTTCTTCATCGGCAAAAATCAGGTCACCTTTCAAAACACTATATTTTTATTGCTTCATGCACTATGTGTTTTTCTTGGAGCGTCAGTTGTTTTAGTTTTCTTAGTTAGTTTAGTTTGTTTGTTTGCTGCAATAAATGGTTGGACCCCAACAAATTTCTTTTGGAGAAGTTGCCTCGTTTTCATTTGCAAAGAACGCTCTAGTTTTCAATCTTATTAAAATCGAGCGTTCTTCTTTTTCTGCTACTGCTTTTGGTTTTCGTTTTCGCCTTGATTTGCATTCAGACCTTGTCATATCTTTTCATCAAGGTGTATTTTTGCCTCTGATCTTTATTGGTTTTCATCAAAAGAGGTGTTTATAAAAAATTTAAATGGTGTTGGAAAAGAGAAAAAGCTTTGTGCAAAATAGTGGTACAAGAAGGAGCTTGTGTAGACTGCGGCTTAGGCTTTTTCATGTCATGCTTGATGTCTTTTTGATAGTATGCTTAGTGGTTTTGCTGTAGCATGACTTGTCTCAAATAACTGAGATTGCTTAATGAGCCTTTGAAAAAAATCATGCGTTGTTTTTATTGTATGGAAGCATTATTTTGGTTTTCTCCTTGATGCTTTATTTGGGTTGACTTGGCACATGCTCACTCATGTTAGACTCTTACAAAGTCACCAATAGCCTTCATGATCATTTAGTTTTTGACTTTTGATGCCATTTTATGCTTCTTTTAATGTTGCTTTGTCGCTTTGCATGATTATGGCCATTATTGCTCTCTTAGTTGGTCGCTCCCAGTCTTTTGCTAGCCCTCGCCTTGTACTGAGTATGAGCTCTACTCGTGCATCCAACTCCTAAAAGCCAAAGTTTTCCAAAGTGTCCACCATACATACCTACTAGGAATTTGCTATTCCAAGTAAATTTGACTTGCTTTTATTTTCTCTTCAAATTAAACTCTTACCAGTGTTATGCGAAATTCGGTTAGTAAAGCTCTCACGAACCGGAAGGCACACTTTACTTTTTCCTGTTCTTAAAAATTTGACATTGTGGTCTCTTATGTTGAGTTGTTATGCTTGCAAGTTGTAAGTTGGATTCTAGCCCAGCCATGCAGTCATGGGCAAGCTTTCAACATTGCACTTCTTATTTGAGTTGATATCGTGATCTTTTGTTTATGGATGCCCGCGGTGTGAAATGAATTGGGAATCTTGTAGGGATCATGGAGTTTGTATATGTGTTAGGGAAACGCCGGGCCGCCAATCTAAGCCATGCATAATTCATGGTGGAAATTTGCAGCATACCCATGGTGAACATTCGACGACGCATCTCATAATAAAAAGCTAAACAAAAGGCAAATAAAAGAGATGTTGAGGTGTTCATTGTCTGCTTGTCATGTCATTTTGGTGTGGGCTTGTTCCATGTCATCGGGCACGGAGGTACCCCATTGGCGGTTCTCAATGATATGCGTATACTTACAATGACAAGAGCCTTGCTTGAGACTCTAAGTAAAGTAGCATGAGGTTTGGGTACTCGTATTCACGGGGCACGAGGTTTTCAACTTATGATTTGTCAAGCATATGCATCATAATTGTTCGCGCATTAACTTTAACCATTCAAGATGCTTATGATGGGGGCAATGAGAGCTCAAAGCCGGTAAGTACCATAATTTTTGAAGGTTATAAAACTTGCAATCACTGCTTCCCTCTGCGAAGGGCCTTTCTTTTACTTTTATGTTGAGTCACCACCTTCTTTCTTTATGCACCATTAAGAGAGCATAGTTGTCATTCTTAGTGTGATATGCATTGTCCCAAAGTTCATTGATTGATTCATATTGTTGGTTTCACTTGTTCTTAACTTATTTGTATCTAGTCGCCCTCTTAAACTTGAAGGTGTCCTATGCATTTATGTTTTGCTCTCTTTGAAGGACAAGCTGAAAACCATTTGTATGTTTTTTCCTTATGATTTGAACACACGTTTGACTTTCATTGTTTCATTTTCATGATCTTTTGTTTGTGTTCATTTGCATGTTTACAACATGGTTGCTAAGTTCTTATTGTCATGATTATATCTTCATGCCCATGTTTTAAGTTCTATTGATCCCAGCTCACCAATGCTTACATATATGATCAAGATTGTGTAGGTGCATGTCACCTCAAAAATTATTCTTTTGTTATCACTTACCTACTCGAGGACGAGCAGGAGTTAAGCTTGGGGATGCTTGATACATCTCCAACGTATCTATAATTTTTGATGCTCCATGCTTGTTTTTACACCATTTGCCTATTGTTTCGTTACACTTAGTGGCACTTTTATGCATTTTCCGGAACTAACCTATTAACGAGTTGCCACAGTGCTAGTTCCCTGTTTTCTGCTGTTTTTGTGTTCCAGAGTGATACACAGGAAATATTCTCGGAATTGGACGAAACCACATCCTGAAGTCTTATTTTACCCAGAAGCTTCCAGAGATCCGAAGAGGAGTAGGAGGGGGGCCACCAGGGCCCCACACGCATGGGTGGCGCGGCCAGCCCCCTGGCCGTGCCGGGCCCGCGTGAGGGAGCCTGGCTCCTCCTCTGACATCGCCCCTTCGCCTATAAAGACCCCCTGACGGAAAAAACCTAAGTACCCGATCAGTTTTCCAGAACACAATCGCGATCCGCCGCCGCCGTCGACCCGAAGATCGGGAGGCTCCAGAAGCTCTTCCCGGCACCCTGCCGAAGAGGGGAATCGCCACCGGAGGTCTCCTTCATCGCCATGCTTGCCTCCGGAGCAATGAGTGAGTAGTCTACCTTGGACTATGGGTCCATAGCAGTAGCTAGATGGTTGTCTTCTCCACCATGTGCTTCATGTTTAGATCTCATGAGCTGCCCTACATGATTGAGATCACCATTATATAATTCTACATGTTTGGTTTGTTGGGATCCGATGAATATTCATGTTTATGATTAAGTTGCTGTACTGAATTATATCTTTTGTTATCTCTATGTTGTTTATGATCTTGCATGCTCTCCGTTGTTAGTAGCTATCTTGGCCGAGTAGTTGCTAGTGACTCCAAGAGGGGGTATTTATGCTCGATAGTGGGTTCATGCCTCTATTTCACCTGGGGGAGTGATAGAAACCTCTAAGGTGGTAGATGTGATGTTGCTACTAGGGAGAAAACAACATTCATATGCTCAAGGGCATATGCTTTGTTTACATTACACACTTTGCTTAATGCAATTATCTGTTGTTCGCAACTTAATACTTGTGGAGTTCTCGGATTGATTCACCACAAGTGGATTATTAGTCATAGATGCAGTTGGATGGCGGTCTATGTATTTTGTTGTAATGCCCAGAGTAAATCTCATAGTGATCTTCTTGACATATCACGTTATCTCTATTCTATCAATTGCCCAACTGTAATTTGTTTACCCAGCATGTGTTATTTTATCTATGGAGAGACACCACTAGTGAACTGTGGACCCCGGTCCTATTTCCATCATATTGCTATCACCTGTTTACTTAACTCGTACTGTTTACTTTACTCGCATACTCTATTGTTTTCCACTCGATATGCTCATAACCTTTGTTTCAAGCAAACCGGTGAGATTGACAACCTCATCGTAAGTTGGGAACAAAGTATTTGTCTGTGTGTGTGCAGGTTCTGCGTTGCCACTGGCCGAAGACGAGTCAACAAGTATCGTTAACGGCGCCCTTGTTGGAGTGTTACTAAGCCAGTCCGCATCACCTTCAGTCGTCATTGTCTCTCCTCTCCTGACCGACATTAAACCTTGGTTTCTTAACTGAGGGAAAACTCGCCGCTATATTCATCATACCTTCCTCTTGGGGTTCCCAACGGGCTGGTTATCCACCACGCACAAGGACAGTCTGCTCCCACGTCAACTACACACCACCACACGCAGCAGCATGTCACCTCAAAAATTATTTCTTTTGTTATCACTTACCTACTCGAGGACAAGCAGGAGTTAAGCTTGGGGATGCTGATACGTCTCCAACGTATCCATAATTTTTGATGCTCCATGCTTGTTTTTACACCATTTGATTAGTGTTTTGTTACACTTTGTGGCATTTTTATGAATTTTCTGGAACTAACCTATTAACAAGATGCCACAGTGTCAGTTCCCTGTTTTCTGCTGTTTTTGTATTTTAGAAAAGTTACACAGGAAATATTCTTGGAATTGGACGAAACCAAAGTCAGTCGTCCAAATATTTCACGGAGCTTCCAGAACACCGAAGAAGAGACGGAGCCGGACCAGAGGGTGGCCACACCACCAGGGGGCACGGCCCACCCCTGGCCCATGCCGACCTGTGGTGTGGGCCCCCTGGTCCACCTCTGATGCCGCCCATTCGCCTATAAAGACCCCCCGACGGGAAAAACTTAAATACCCAATCACTTTTCCAGAACACATCGTGATCCACCGCCGCCGTCGACCTGAAGATCGGGAGGGTCCAGAAGCTCTTCTCGGCACCCTGCCGGAGAGGGGATCCAGAGGTCTTCTTCATCGCCCTGCTTGTCTCCAGCGCGATGAGTGAGTAGTCTACCTTGGACTATGGGTCCATAGCAGTAGCTAGATGGTTGTATTCTCCACCATGTGCTTCATGTTTAGATCTCATGAGCTGCCTTACATGATCGAGATCACCGTTATGTAATTCTACATGTTGTGTTTGTTGAGATCCGATGAATATTGGTGTTATGATTGAGTTGAAGTACTAAATTTTATCTTATGTTATCTCTATATTGTTTATGATCTTGCATGCTCTCCGTTGTTAGTAGCTATCTTGGCCGAGTAGTTGCTAGTGACTCCAAGAGGGGGTATTTATGCTCGATAGTGGGTTCATGCCTCTATTTAATCTAGGGGAGTGATAGAAACCTCTAAGGTTGTAGATGTGTTGTTGCTACTAGGGGGAAAACAATATTCATATGCTCACGGGCATATGCTTTGTTTACATTACACACTTTGCTTAATACAATTATCTGTTGTTCGCAACTTAATACTTGTGGAGTTCTCGGATTGATTCGCCACAAGTGAATTATTAGTCATAGATGCAGTTGGATGGCGGTCTATGTATCTTGTTGTAATGCCCAGAGTAAATCTCATAGTGATCCTCTCGACATATGCACATTGTCTTTATTCTATCAATTGCCCAACTGTAATTTGTTTACTCAGCATGTATTATTTTATCTTATGGAGAGACACCACTAGTGAACTGTGGACCCCGGTCCTATTTCCTTTATATTGTTATCACCTGTTTACTTTACTCGCACTGTTTACTTTACTCGCATACTATTACTATTTTCCACTCGATACGCTCATTTCTTTGTTTACAGCAAACCGGTGAGATTGACAACCTCATCGTAAGTTGGGAACAAAGTATTTGGTTGTGTTGTGTGCAGGTTCCACATTGCCGCTCGCAAAGCAAAGCTCGGACGAGGCGCCCTATAAATTGTTCGGAGCTGTCGCAAGCTAGCGGGCATCACCTTCAGTCGTATTGGCTTTTTCCCCTTCGGATCGATAAACCTTGGTTTCTTAACTGACGGAAAACCTTACTGCTATATTCATCATACCTTCCTCTTGGGGTTCCCAACTGGACGGTGAAAAACTATCAACACCGTACCGCATCACATGGCCAAGGGCTGGGCCGCGCCACCCCATGGTGTGGCTGGCCCCTGGCCCCCCTCCATCTCATCTTCGGTCTTCGCGAAGCTTCGGTAAAAAAAGGAGGTTCGGCTTTTGTTTTGTCCAATTTCGAGAATATTTCTTGTGTAACTTTTCTGAAACACAAAAATAGCAGAAAACAGGAAACTGGCACTGTGGCATCTCGTTAGTAGGTTAGTTTCGGAAAATGCATAAAAACGCCACAAAGTGTAACAAAACACAAAGCAAATGGTGTATAAATAAGCATGGAGCATCAAAAATTATAGATACGTTTGAGACGTATCAAGCATCTCCAAGCTCAACTCCTGCTCGTCCTCGAGTAGGTAAGTGATAACAAAAATAATTTTTGAGGTGACATGCACCATCACAATCTTGATCATCTAAGTAAAGCATTGAGTGCTGGGATCAAAGAACTTAAAACATGGGCATAAGAGACATAATCTTGACAATAAAAACTTAGTAACCATGTTATAACATGAAAATAAACACAAACGAAAGATCATGAATAATAAAACATTGAAAGTCAAACGTGTGTTCAAATCATATGAAAAAAATATCAAGTGGTTTTCAGCTTGTCCTTCATGGAATAGCAAAACATAAATGCATAGGACACCTTCAAGTTTAAGATGGCGACTAGATACAAATAATTTAAGAACAAGTGAAACCATATTCATGAATCAATCAATGATAAACTTTGGGACTATGCACATTAAACTCAGAATGGCAACTATGCTCTCTTAGACGGTGCATAAAGGTAGAAGGTGGAGACTCAACATAAAAGTAAAAGAAAGGCCCTTCGCAGAGAGAAGCAGTGATTAAACATGTGCTAGAGCTTTTCATTTGTAAACAGAGAGATAAAAATTCAGTTTTGAGAGGTGGTTGTCTTTGTCAACGACTGGCAATAAGGTTCTTACTATCTTCCATACAAAAATAAGCAAGTTTTCGAGAGAGGGATTGACACTTTGGTGCTCTTTTATAAAGCTTGGCACTCGTCTCCACCTTTTTCCTTTCACAAACCATGGCTAACCGATTCCATCGGGTGCCCACCAACATTCACATACCATGGAGGAGTGCCTTTTTTATTTTTTGGAATAAAACAATATGGAAGATAGCAAATCCGACCACTACGTCCCCATGAGCTGAAAACAGTGTCACAAAATGAGAAGTATTTTGAGGTTTTTTTTTTTGAAAGGTAGCACATGAAAATTTACTTGGAATGGCTTGTAAATACCATGTATAGGAATTTATAGTGGACACATAGGAATAACTTGGTTTTTGGGTGTTGGATGCACGAGTAGAGCTCATACTCAGTATAAAATGAGGGCTAGCAAAAGACTAGGAGCGACCAACTAAGAGAGCAATAACGGCCATAATCATGCATAGCGACAAAATATCACTAAAAGAAGCATAAAATGGCATCACAAGTCAAAAACCAAATGATCATAGAGGCTTATGGCGACTTTGTAAGAGTCAAACATGTTGTAAGCATGCGCCAAGTCAACCCAAATAAAGCATCAAGGAGAAAACCAAATAAATGCTTCCATATAATAAAAACAACGCATGATTTTTTTCAAATGCTCGTTAAGCAATCTCAGTCATTTAAGACAAGTCATGCTACAGCAAAAACCACTAAGCATACTATCAAAATGACATCAAGCATGGCATGTAAAAGTTTAAGCCGCAGTCTAAACAAGCTCCTTTTTGTACCACTTTTTGCATAAAACTTTTTCTCTTTTCCAACACCATTCAAACCTTTTTGAGACAACTCTTTTGATGAAAACCAACATAGACCAGTGGTCTAATTACACCTTGGTGTAAATATAAAACAAGATCTGAACAAAAATCAAGGCGAAAAATGAAAGCTAAACACAGTTCTAGAAAAAGAGAACACTCGTTGAACGATAAGAGTGAAAACTAGAGTGTTCTTGGCAATAAAAAACGAAGTACATCTCCTCCAAAAGAAATTTGTTGGGGTCCAACCATTTATTGCAGCAAACAAAACAAAACAAAACTGAAAGCAAAAGTAAAAGTAAAAATGCTCCAAGAAAAATGCATAGAATATGAAGCAATAAAAATATAGTGTGTTGAAAGGTGACCTGATTTTTGCCGATGAAGAAGGGGTGCCTCGGGGGCATCCCCAAGCTTTGACGCTTGTACCTCTTGGATATTTCTTGGGGTGACATGGAAATCCCCAAGTTTGAGCTTTTGTCCATACTTCATCTCATCTCATCACTCTCCAATCCCTACACTTGAAAACTTCCTTCATACAAAACTTCACACAATTCTATTAGCAATGTTAGCATAAACATAATAGTGAATCAACCCTTTTTGGTTCAGTTTTAAACTCAAAAATCACCACATATAAAGCATATACTACTGTAGTAACTTCCTCAAAAGTTCTGTGATCAAAAGAACTCAAAAAGAAAGCGATCGAGAGGCAAACACAAATAGTGGCAGAAATCTGTTAAAACAGAACGACTGATAAAGGTAGAATTTTTCGAGGACCTTCTATTCCTCAAATCGAAAAGTGCAAAACTAATAAAAGTTTGGATATAACCTGGGGCATATGCACAAGAAATTTCAGATCAAAACGATATTGTGAGAATTTTCACGAATTTTTACGGTGCAGCGCAGAAATCTGTTTCAGGACAGCAACTTCCCCAAATCTTACCTCCCTCAAATTAGAGGTTCTTCTTGGCACAACAATGAAATAAAAATGATAAGGATAGGTCATTAAAGTAGTAATAACTTACAAAACTCAAATAAAATAAAAAGTACTGAAAAGAAAACACTGGGTTATCTCCCAAGAGTGCTTTTTTTTAATGCCTTTGAGCTAGGCGCAAAAAGGTGGAAATCAAGTAATATCAAATGAGGCATTAAGATCAATTGCAGAAGTCTTTTCAACAATGAATTGAATTGTATCCAAATGAGTTTTTGAAGATCCCTTATGAACACTCTTTGGTTCACTACTTTCATCAAAAGGGTTTTCAGGATAAATCCAATCAAAATTCTTTTCCAAGGCTTCATGCAATCCTACAAGTTTGCAAGGTATTAGTACTTTGATGTCTTCTTTGGTTGTAACAACAACATTAACAGGTGAGCCAAGCATATTAAAACACTCAAAAACTTTCCTAGCTTCAATAGCAACATCTCTAAATTCTCTACGCAAAGTCTTCAAAATAAAGTTTTTCTTTTCGGAGTCTTCAATATCATGAAGCTTAAGAAACATTTGTTGCATAAAAGGATTAAGGTTAACAAACCTAGCCTCCAACATGTGAATTAAATAAGCAGCAACAACTTCATAACTAGGAGCAAGCTCAGCCAAAGATCTATCCTCAACATCTTCATGCATACTAATATGATTAAAGAACTCCTCAATGTTACCTTTTCCAATAATAGAACCACTACCTACTGAGAGGTCCTCCAAAGCATACTTAGGGAACAACATAATGAACTAAAGGTAAAAGTAACGGAATGCAAACTATCAAAGGAACTATTTTCTTGTATTTTTTATAAAACGATGCAAGCAAAAAATAAAATAAAGCAAAACAAAAACAAAGTAAAAGATTGAGCGTGCGAGACTCCCCTTGCAGAAATCTTCTTTCTCCTCGGCAACAGCGGCAAAAAAATTGCTTGATGGCGTGTAGGTAACAGCCCATTGGGAACCCCAAGAGGAAGGTATGATGAGTATAGCAGCAAGTCTTCCCTCAGTTGTGAAACCAAGGTTTATCGAGCCAGTAGGAGAAAGCCAAACTTCAGAAGGTGATGCTTGCTAGCTTCGCGATAGCTCCGTGATACGTCTCAAACGTATCTATAATTTTTGATGCTCCATGCTTGTTTTTACACCATTTGCCTATTGTTTCGTTACACTTAGTGGCACTTTTATGCATTTTCCGGAACTAACCTATTAACAAGTGCCACAGTGCCAGTTCCCTGTTTTCTGCTGTTTTTGTGTTTCAGAAGTGATACACAGGAAATATTCTCGGAATTGGACGAAACCAAAGCCAGAAGTCTTATTTTACCCGGAAGCTTCCAGAGATCCGAAGAGGAGTAGGAGGTGGGCCACAGGGGCCCCACACACATAGGTGGCGCGGCCAGGCCCTTGGCCGCGCCAGCCATGTGTGAGGAGGCCCTGGCCCTCCTCTGACATCGCCCCTTCGCCTATATGAAGCCTCGGGACGGAAAACCCTAGGGGATTCGGCAATTTTCCAGAAAGAGTTCCGCAGCTCCGCCGCCACCGCCAACGAATTTCGGGGGACAGAAGTCTCTGTTCCGGCACCCTGCCGGGACGGGGAAGTGCCCCCGGAGCCATCTCCATCGGTCTCCATCGCCGTCTCCGCCGTCTCCATCGACCTCACCGCCATCTCCATCAACCTTGCTGTCTCCTATGATGAGGAGGGAGTAGTTCATCCCCGGGGCTAAGGGCTCTACCGGTAGCTATGTGGTTCACCTCTCTCTCCCATGATGTGATCTTTATGTGATCGTGAGCTTTGTATCATGTTGAACAAGTACATGTTATTATTCAGATATTTTATGTACTCTAGTGATATTATTAAAGTAATCTATTCCTCCTGCTATGGTGTAACGGTGACAGTGCGTGCATCATGGTGGTACTTGGTTTAGGCTATGATTGTGATCTCTTGTGGATTATGAGAATAATTATTGCTATGATAGTTTGAGTGATCTATTCCTCCTTTCATGGTGTAATGTTGACAGTGTGTGCACCGTGTTAGTACTTGGTTTAAGTTGCAATGATTTCTATCTTGAATTGTGATTTGATTTGGATATCTCTATGAGTGGTGTTTGTCAAGTACTTGATGAACTTTAAGGGGTGCTTCTGTAGCCACTACACAATGATTAGTGTTATTCAATAGGAGAGTAATTCAGAGTACCTTAGCAAAGAGAAGTTACTTGTTCATTCATGTTATATTGTTGGGAGTGTGTCCACTAGTGAAAGTATGATCCCTAGGCCTTGTTTCCAAGCATTGCACACCGTTTACTTGCTATTTCGTTACTTGTTTGCTCGCAGCGATATTTATTTCACATCACGTTTGCTACTTATAATCATCTATACCACTTGTATTTCACTATCTCTTCGCCGAACTAGTGCACCTATACATCTGACAAGTGTATTGGGTGTGTTGGGGACACAAGAGACTTTCTGCATCGTAATTGCAGGGTTGCTTGAGAGGGATAGCTTTGACCTCTAACCTCCCTGAGTTCGATAAACCTTGGGTGATCCACTTAAGGGAAACTTGCTGCTGTTCTACAAACCTCTGCACTTGGAGGCCCAACAAGTGTCTACAAGAATAGAAGTGCGTAGACATCACTCCGGACAATTTGTAAGGCGCCTCGTCCAGGGATTTGCTTTGCACCAGCAACAACATGGAACCTACACACAACACAACCAAGAACTTTACTCCCAACTTACGATGAGGTTGTCAATCTCACCGATTTGCTATAAACAAAGGATTGAGCATATCGAGTGGTAAAAGGGTAATAGTATGCAAGAAAGTAAACAGTGCAAGTAAAAGTAAAACGGTATAGCAATGTAAAGGAAATTGGACCGGGGTCCATAGTTCACTAGGGGTGTCTCTCCATAAGATAAATAACAACATGCTGGGTAAACAAATTACAGTTGGGCAATTGATAGAATAAAGATAACGTACATATGTCATGAGGATCACTATGAGATTCACCCTGGGCATTGCGACAAAATACATAGACCGTAATCCAACTGCATCTATGACTAATAATCCACCCTCCGGATGTCGTCCGAGCAACTATCGGGTATTAAGTTGCGAACAACGGATAACTGCATTAAGCAATTTGCGTAAAGTAAACAAAGCAAATGTCCTTGGACACAATAATGTTGTTTTCTCCCTAGTGGCAACAGCACATCTACAACCTTAGAGGTTTCTGTCACTCCCCCAGATTACTAGAGGCATGAACCCAACTATCGAGCATAAATATTCCCTCTTGAAGTCACTAGCATCTACTCGGTCAAGATATCTACTAGCAACGGAGAGCATGCAAGATCATAAACAATATAGAGACAACATTAGATATATAATTCAGCACATCAACTTGACATAGTACCAATACTCATCGGATCCTAACAAACACAACATGTATAATTACACAAAGATGATCTTGATCATGTAGGGCAGCTCACAAGATCTAAACATGAAGCACATGGTGGAGGAGACATCCATCTAGCTACTGCTATGGACCCATAGTCCAAGGTAGATGGTGGCGCGGTGATGATGATGTGAAAGCTTCTTCTTTAATACACGGCAACGACGACAGAAACTTCTGCGACCAAGTTGACGTGGGAATATGTAGTAAATAACCGGCCAGTTGGAAAACCCCAAGAGAAGGTTTTGATGAAGATAGCAGCAAGTTTTCCCTCAGTTATGAAACCAAGGTTATCAATCCAGTAGGAGGATGACAATACGACTGAAGGTGATGCCCACTAGCTGCGTGATGATCTAACAAGGGCGCCGTTAACGATAACTTGTTAGCGCATCTTTAACCAGTAGCAATGTGGAACCTGCACACAATACAACCAAATACTTTGTTCCCAACTTATGACGAGGTTGTCAATCTCACCGGTTTGCTTGAAATAAAGGGTATGAGCGTATCGAGTGGAAAGCAATAGTAATATGCGAGTAAAGTAAACAGTGCGAGTAAAGTAAACAGGTGATAGCAATGTAAAGGAAATAGGACCGGGGTCCATAGTTCACTAGTGGTGTCTCTCCATAAGATAAAATAACACATGCTGGGTAAACAAATTACAGTTAGGCAATTGATAGAATAAAGACAACGTACATATGTCGAGAGGATCACTATGAGATTTACTCTGAGCATTACAACAAGATACATAGACCGCCATCCAACTACATCTATGACTAATAATCCACTTGTGGCGAATCAATCGGAGAACTCCACAAGTATTAAGTTGCGAACAACAGATAATTGCATTAAGCAAAGTGTGTAATGTAAACAAAGCATATAGCCTCGAGCATATGAATGTTTTTTCCCCCTAGTAGCAACAACACATCTACAAATGTTGTTTTCCCCCTAGTAGCAACAGCACATCTACAACCTTAGAGGTTTCTGTCACTTCCCCAGATTAAATAGAGGCATGAACCCACTATCGAGCATAAATACCCCCTCTTGGAGTCACTAGCAACTACTTGGCCAAGGTAGCTACTAACAACGGAGAGCATGCATGATCATAAACAACATAGAGATAACATAAGATAAAATTCAGTACTTTAACTCAATCATAACACCAATATTCATCGGATCCCAACAAACACAACATGTAGAATTACATAGCGGTGATCTCGATCATGTAAGACAGCTCACAAGATCTAAACATGAAGCACATGGTGGAGAAGACAACCATCTAACTACTGCTATGGACCCATAGTCCAAGATAGACTACTCACTCATCGCGCCGGAGGCAAGCATGGCGATGAAGAAGACCTCTGATACATCTCAAACGTATCTATAATTTTTGATGCTCCATGCTTGTTTCTACACCATTTGCCTATTGTTTCGTTACACTTAGTGGCACTTTTATGCATTTTCCGGAACTAACCTATTAACGAAGTGCCACAGTGCCAGTTTCCTGTTTTCTACTGTTTTTGTGTTTCAGAAGTGATACACAGGAAATATTCTCGGAATTGGACGAAACAAGTTCCTGAAGTCATATTTTACCCGGAAGCTTCCAGAGATCTGAAGAAGTGTCGGAGGGGGGCCACCAGGGCCCCACACAAGGGGGCGGCGCGGCCTGGCCCCTGGCCGCGCCACCCCTGTGTGAGAGCCCCTGGCTCCACCTCTGACATCGCCCCTTCGCCTATAAAGACCCCCCGACGAGAAAAACCTAAGGACCCGATCAGTTTTCCAGAACACATCGCGATCCGCCGCCACCGTCGACCCGAAGATCGGGAGGGTCCAGAAGCTCTTCCCGGCACCCTGCCGGAGAGGGGAATCGCCACCGGAGGTCTTCTTCATCGCCATGCTTGCCTCCGGAGCGATGAGTGAGTAGTCTACCTTGGACTATGGGTCCATAGCAGTAGCTAGATGGTTGTCTCCTCCACCATGTGCTTCATGTTTAGATCTCATGAGCTGCCCTACATGATTGAGATCACCGTTATGTAATTCTACATGTTTGGTTTGTTGGGATCCGATGAATATTGGTGTTTATGATTAAGTTGTTGTACTGAATTATATCTTTTGTTATCTCTATGTTGTTTATGATCTTGCATGCTCTCCGTTGTTAGTAGCTATCTTGGCCGAGTAGTTGCTAGTGACTCCAAGAGGGGGTATTTATGCTCGATAGTGGGTTCATGCCTCTATTTCACCTGGGGGAGTGACAGAAACCTCTAAGGTGGTAGATGTGTTGTTGCTACTAGGGAGAAAACAACATTCATATGCTCAAGGGCATATGCTTTGTTTACATTACACACTTTGCTTAATGCAATTATCTGTTGTCCGCAACTTAATACTTTTGGGGTGTTCGGATTGATATCCCCGGGGGTGGATTATTAGTCATAGATGCAGTTGGATGGCGGTCTATGTATTTTGTTGTAATGCCCAGAGTAAATCTCATAGTGATCTTCTTGACATATCATGTTATCTTTATTCTATCAATTGCCCAACTGTAATTTGTTTACCCAGCATGTGCTATTTTATCTATGGAGAGACACCACTAGTGAACTGTGGACCCCGGTCCTATTTACATCATATTGTTATCACCTGTTTACTTTCTCGTACTGTTAACTTTACTCGCATACTATATTATTTCCCACTCGATACGCTCATAACCTTTGTTTCAAGCAAACCGGTGAGATTGACAACCTCATCGCAAGTTGGGGACAACGTATTTGTTTGTATTGTGTGCAGGTTCCACGTTGCAGCTAGCAAGCAAAGCTTGGACGAGGCGCCATATATAAATTGTCCGCTGCTGTCGCAAACTAGCAAGCATCACCTTCAGTCATCATTGTCTCTCCTCTCCTGATCGATATTAAACCTTGGTTTCTTAAACTGAGGGAAAACTAGCTGCTATACTCATCATACCTTCCTCTTGGGGTTCCCAACGGGCTGGTTATTCACCACGCACAAGGACCGTCTGCTCCCACGTCAACCACACGCCATCAGCTTATTTTCTGGCGCCATCAACCGGTAGCAGCTACTTTTCTGGCGCCGTTGCCGGGGAGGAAGAGAAGACTTCTGCGAGGGGAGTTCTTCGCACACACATTCTTTACTTTGTTATTGTTTTGCTTTACTTTATTTTATTTTACCTGCATTGCTTTATATCAAAAACCCAAAAAAATTAGAATCCTTGGTAGTTGTTTTTACTTATCTGCTTTTAGTTTTGTTAAAATGATTAATCCTGAAGTAGAAGTTCGTAGTTTTAAGCAACAAGGGGGAGAAAGTTTAAAAGATGCTTGGTACCGTATTAACAATGCTCATCATAGGTGTACCAAAAAGCACTCTACCACGATCCTCCTTAGAAATTTTTATGTTGGTATATCTAGTTGGAATAGGTATGTTCTTGATACTCTTACAGGAGGTAATTTTCTGGGTACTCCCGCTGGAGAAGCATGCACTATAATTGAAAGTTTAGTGGGAATACCACCTATTCATGTAGCTAAAACTGAGACCACCCTGGAGGAGGTGGTAGAAAAGCTCAGCTCTTTAGAGAAAAGTTTGCCAAGTATCCTAGAGAATGCTAGCCGCGTTAGTGAATTAATAGAAAACATTGGTAAGAGAATTACCATTTTAGAGGCTAGCACTACTCATGACAATAAAAACTTAAGGATTGGTAAAATAGAGGAGTCTATGGAAACTCTTAGCTTAATCTTCTCTTCTCTTAAATTTAAGAAGGAGAAAGTATTTGTTGGAAAAGAGCAAAAATTTATGTATGTTCCCAAGGTTTCTGCGCTTAAATCTCAACATGTTCTTAAAATTGGTAAGACTCTTAGTTCCACTAAGAGTGACTTGCAGGTTGAATCATCTTCGGGAACCTTCAAAGAGCCTACTGAGGTAACTAGCGCTTCATCTATTGATATTACTTGATTCGCAATTTTCTGCGCCTAGCTCAAAGGCGTTAAAGAAAAGCACTCTTGGGAGATAACCCAATGTTTTATTTTCAGTACTTTTTCTTTTATTTGAGTCTTGGAAGTCATTACTACTGTAATGACCGCTCCTTATCTTGTTTATTTCATTTTTGTGCCAAGAGAAGCCTCTAATTTGAGTGAGGTAAAGATTTGGGGATGTTGCTGTCCTGAAACTGTTTTCGGTGCTGCACCGTAAAAATTCGTAAAAATTCTCTGTTTATCTTTTGAACCTGCGATTTCTTGTGCATATGCCCTAGGTTATATCCAAACTTTTCTTAGTTGAACACTTTTTGATTTGAGCAACAGAAAATCGCTCAAAAATTCGACCTTTGTCAGCTGTTCAGTTTTGACAGATTTCTGCCAATATTTGTGTTTGCCGCTTTATCGCTTTCTTTTGAGTTCTTTTGATAACGGAACTTTTGGGGAAGTTGCTACAGTAGTATTTGCTATATATGTGGTGGTTTTGAGTTGAAACCTGATGCAAATAGAGGATTGATTATATGTTATGCTTGCACTAATGTTGCTAATAGAATTGTGTTTAGTTTTGTATGAAGGAAGTTTTCAAGTGTAGGGATTGGAGAATGATGAGATGAGTTGAAGAATGGACAAAAGCTCAAGCTTGGGGATGCCCATGCATCACCCCAAGAAATATCCAAGAAGTACAAGCGTCAAAGCTTGGGGATGCCCCCGAGGCACCCCTTCTTCATCGGCAAAAATCAGGTCACCTTTCAAAACACTATATTTTTATTGCTTCATGCACTATGTGTTTTTCTTGGAGCGTCAGTTGTTTTAGTTTTCTTAGTTTGTTTAGTTTGTTTGTTTGCTGCAATAAATGGTTGGACCCCAACAAATTTCTTTTGGAGAAGTTGCCTTGCTTTTCATTTGCGTAGAACGCTCGATGAATTTATAAGAGTGAAAACGGAGTTGTTCTAGTGTTCTACTTTTTCTGCTACTGCTTTTGGTTTTCGTTTTCGCCTTGATTTGCGTTCAGATCTTGTCATATCTTTTCATCAAGGTGTATTTTTGCCTCTGATCTTTATTGGTTTTCATCAAAAGAGGTGTTTATAAAAATTTCAAATGGTGTTGGAAAAGAGAAAAAGCTTTGTGCAAAATAGTGGTACAAGAAGGAGCTTGTGTAGACTGCGGCTTAGGCTTTTTCATGTCATGCTTGATGTCTTTTTGATAGTATGCTTAGTGGTTTTGCTGTAGCATGACTTGTCTCAAATAACTGAGATTGCTTAATGAGCCTTTGAAAAAAATCATGCGTTGTTTTTATTGTATGGAAGCATTATTTTGGTTTTCTCCTTGATGCTTTATTTGGGTTGACTTGGCGCATGCTCACACATGTTAGACTCTTACAAAGTCGCCATTAGCCTTCATGATCATTTAGTTTTTGACTTTTGATGCCATCGTATGCTTCTTTTAATGTCGCTTTGTCGCTTTGCATGATTATGGCCATTATTGCTCTCTTAGTTGGTCGCTCCCAGTCTTTTGCTAGCCCTCGCCTTGTACTGAGTATGAGCTCTACTCGTGCATCCAACTCCTAAAAACCAAGTTTGCCATTGTGTCCACTATAAATTCCTATGCATGGTATTTGTAAGCCATTCCAAAGTAAAATTTTCGTGTGCTACCTTTCAAAAACCTTCAAAATACTTCTCGTTTTGTGACACTGTTTTCAGCTCATGGGGACGTAGTGGTCGGATTTGCTATCTTCCATATTGCTTATTCCAAAAAGAAAAAAAAAGAAAAAAGAAAGAAAAAAAGGCACTCCTCCAAAGAATGTGAATGTTGGTGGGCACCCGATGGAATCGGTTAGCCATGGTATGTGAAAGGAAAAGGTGGGGAGGAGTGCCAAGTTTTATAAAAAGAGCACAAAAGTGCCAATCTCTCTCTCAAAAACTTGCTTTATTTTTGTATGGAAGATAGTAAGAACTCCATTGCCAGTCGTTGACAAAGACAACCACCTCTCAAAATCAAGTTTTATCTCTCTGTTTTACAAATGAAAAGCTCTAGCACATGTTTAAATCACTGCTTCCCTCTGCGAAGGGCCTTTATTTTACTTTTATGTTGAGTCACCACCTTCTTTCTTTATGCACCATTAAGAGAGCATAGTTGTCATTCTTAGTGTGATATGCATTGTCCCAAAGTTCATTGATTGATTCATATTGTTGGTTTCACTTGTTCTTAAATTATTTGTATCTAGTCGCCCTCTTAAACTTTGAGGTGTCCTATGCATTTATGTTTTGCTCTCTTTGAAGGACAAGCTGAAAACCATTTGTATGTTTTTCCTTATGATTTGAACACACGTTTGACTTTCATTGTTTCATTATCATGATCTTTTGTTTGTGTTCATTTGCATGTTTACAACATGGTTGCTAAGTTCTTATTGTCATGATTATATCTTTCATGCCCATGTTTTAAGTTCTATTGATCCCAGCTCACCAATGCTTGCATATATGATCAAGATTATGTAGGTGCATGTCACCTCAAAAATTATTCTTTGTTATCACTTACCTACTCGAGGACGAGCAGGAGTTAAGCTTGGGGATGCTTGATACGTCTCAAACGTATCTATAATTTTTGATGCTCCATGCTTGTTTCTACACCATTTGCCTATTGTTTCGTTACACTTAGTGGCACTTTTATGTATTTTCCGGAACTAACCTATTAACGAAGTGCCAAAGTGCCAGTTTCCTGTTTTCTACTGTTTTTGTGTTTCAGAAGTGATACACAGGAAATATTCTCGGAATTGGACGAAACAAGTTCCTGAAGTCATATTTTACCCGGAAGCTTCCAGAGATCCGAAGAAGTGTCGGAGGGGGGCCACCAGGGCCCCACACAAGGGGGCGGCGCGGCCTGGCCCCTGGCCGCGCCACCCCTGTGTGAGAGCCCCTGGCTCCACCTCTGACATCGCCTCTTCGCCTATAAAGACCCCCCGACGAGAAAAACCTAAGGACCCGATCAGTTTTCCAGAACACATCGCGATCAGCCACCACCGTCGACCCAAAGATCGGGAGGGTCCAGAAGCTCTTCCCGGCACCCTGCCGGAGAGGGGAATCACCACCGGAGGTCTTCTTCATCGCCATGCTTGCCTCCGGAGCGACGAGTGAGTAGTCTACCTTGGACTATGGGTCCATAGCAGTAGCTAGATGGTTGTCTCCTCCACCATGTGCTTCATGTTTAGATCTCATGAGCTGCCCTACATGATTGAGATCACCGTTATGTAATTCTACATGTTTGGTTTGTTGGGATCCGAGGAATATTGGTGTTTATGATTAAGTTGCTGTACTGAATTATATCTTTTGTTATCTCTATGTTGTTTATGATCTTGCATGCTCTCCGTTGTTAGTAGCTATCTTGGCCGAGTAGTTGCTAGTGACTCCAAGAGGGGGTATTTATGCTCGATAGTGGGTTCATGCCTCTATTTCACCCGGGGGAGTGACAGAAACCTCTAAGGTGGTAGATGTGTTGTTGCTACTAGGGAGAAAACAACATTCATATGCTCAAGGGCATATGCTTTGTTTACATTACACACTTTGCTTAATGCAATTATCTGTTGTTCGCAACTTAATACTTTTGGGGTGTTCGGATTGATATCCCCGGGGGTGGATTATTAGTCATAGATGCAGTTGGATGGCGGTCTATGTATTTTGTTGTAATGCCCAGAGTAAATCTCATAGTGATCTTCTTGACATATCACGTTATCTTTATTCTATCAATTGCCCAACTGTAATTTGTTTACCCAGCATGTGCTATTTTATCTATGGAGAGACACCACTAGTGAACTGTGGACCCCGGTCCTATTTACATCATATTGTTATCACCTGTTTACTTTCTCGTACTGTTAACTTTACTCGCATACTATATTATTTTCCACTCGATACGCTCATAACCTTTGTTTCAAGCAAACCGGTGAGATTGACAACCTCATCGCAAGTTGGGGACAAAGTATTTGTTTGTGTTGTGTGCAGGTTCCACGTTGCAGCTAGCAAGCAAAGCTTGGACGAGGCGCCATATATAAATTATCCGCTGCTGTCGCAAACTAGCAAGCATCACCTTCAGTCGTCATTGTCTCTCCTCTCCTGATCGATATTAAACCTTGGTTTCTTAAACTGAGGGAAAACTAGCTGCTATACTCATCATACCTTCCTCTTGGGGTTCTCAACGGGCTGGTTATTCACCACGCACAAGGACCGTCTGCTCCCACGTCAACCACACGCCATCAGCTTATTTTCTGGCGCCATCAACCGGTAGCAACCTCCGGTGGCGATTCCCCTCTCCGGCAGGGTGCTAGGAAGAGCTTCTGGACCCTCCTGATCTTCGGGTCGATGGCGGTGGCGGATCGCGATGTGTTCTGAAAAAGTGATCGGGGTATTTAGGTTTTTCCCGTCGGGGGGTCTTTATAGGTGAAGGGGCGGCGTCAGAGGTGGACCAGGGGGCCCACACCACAGGCCGGTGCGGGCCAGGGGTGGGTCGCGCCCCCTGGTGGTGTGGCCACCCTCTGGTCCAGCTTCGTCTCTCTTCGGTCTTCTGGAAGCTCTGTGAAATATCTGGACGACTGACTTTGGTTTCGTCCAATTCCGAGAATATTTCCTGTATAACTTTTCTGAAACACAAAAATAATAGAAAACAGGGAACTGGCACTGTGGCATCTCGTTAATAGGTTAGTTCCAGAAAATGCATAAAAATGCCACGAAGTGTAACGAAACACTAAACAAATGGTGTAAAAACAAGCATGGAACATAAAAAATTATGGATACGTTGGAGACGTATCAGTAGACTACTCACACATCACTCCAGAGGCGACCATGGTGGTGGAGAAGGCCTCCAGCAGGGATTCCCCTCTCCGGCAGGGTACCGGGAAGAGCTCCTGGATCCTCCGGATCTCGCTTCGATGACGGCGGCGGCTTACAGTATGTTTCGAGGAAAAGCGATCCGTTCTTTATGTTTTTCCCATCGAGGGGAATTTATAGGCGAAAGGGCAGTGTCAGGAGCTGGGCCAGGTGACCTCACCATGTGGTGGCGCGGCCAGGGGCTGGGCCGCGCCACCCCATGGTGTGGCTGGCCCCTGGCCCCCCTTCGTCTCATCTTCGGTCTTCGCGAAGCTTTGGTAAAAATAGGAGGTTTGGTTTTTATTTCGTCCAATTCTGAGAATATTTTCTGTGTAACTTTTCTGAAACACAAAAACAACAGAAAACAGGGAACTGGCACTATGGCATCTCGTTAGTAGGTTAGTTCTAGAAAATGCATAAAAACGCCACGAAGTGTAACAAAACATAAATCAAATGGTGTATAAACAAGCATGGAGCATCAAAAATTATAGATACGTTTGAGACGTATCACCCACCTCCTGACGCCGCCCTTCTGCCTATATATTCTCCTCGATGGGAAAACCCAAAAGACCCAATCAATTTTTCATGAAACATACTGCAAGTCGCCGCCATCGTCGACGCGAGATCGGGAGGGTCTAGAAGCTCTTCTCGACACCGTATCGGAGAGGGAAATCACCACCGGAGGCCTTCTTCATCATAATGCCTGCCTCCAGAGTGATGTGTGAGTAGTCTACCTTGGACTACGGGTCCATAGCAGTAGCTAGATGGTTGTTCTCTCCTCCATGTGCTTCATGTTTAGATCTTGTGAGCTGCCTATCATGATCAAGATCATCGTTGTGTAATTCTACATGTTGTGTTTGTTAAGATCTAATGAATATTGATACTTTGTCAAGTTGATTTATTGATTTATCATCTCTATGTTGTTTATGATCTTGCATGCTTTTCGTTGCTAGTAGATATCTTGGCCGAGTAGATGCTAGTGACTCCAAGAGGGAGTATTTATGCTCGATAGTGGGTTCATGCCTCTAGTAATCTCGTTGAGTGACAGAAACCTCTAAGGTTGTAGATATGCTGTTGCTACTAGGGAGAAAACAACAATCTTGTGTTCAAGGATATTTGTATTGTTTATATTACACACTTTGCTTAAGGCGATAATCTGCTGCTTGCAACTTAATACCCAATGGTTGCTCGGACGACATCCAGCGGGTGGATTATTAGTCATATGCAGTTGGATTACGGTCTATGTATTATGTTGTAATCCCCAAGTAAATCTCATAGTGATCCTAATGACATTTGTTTGCTTTCTTTATTCTATTATTTGCCCAACTGTAATTTGTTTACCCAACATGTTATTTATCTTATGGAGAGACACATCTAGTGAACTGTGGACCCCGGTCCATTCTTTTACATTCTTATTACCGTTTACTATTTACTTGCATTATTTACATTCTCGCAAACTACTATTTTTTACCACACAATACGTTCAATCCTTTGTTTACAGCAAACTGGTGAGATTGACAACCTTACTGTAAGTTGGGGGAAAGTACTTTGGTTGTGTTGTGTGCAGGTTCTACGTTGCTATTGGTGCAAAGCTACGCCCCAGATAAGGCGCCATATATAAATTGTCTGGAGCTGTCGCGAAGCTAGCGAGCATCAACCTTCGGAAGTTGGTTCTTTCTCCTACTGGTTCGATAAACCTTGGTTTCATACTGAGGGAAGACTTGCTGCTGTGCTCATCATACCTTCCTCTTGGGGTTCCCAACTGGGCGGTCATCTACACGCCATCAATGGGTTGTAAGAGATGCGAATCCGCTTGCCCGACAGATCTTTTAAGTGTACGGGTTTATTTAGGGCCTGAAACAACCCGTAGCATGGCTTAATCTTATTGATATGTTACAAAAAACTTCATTCGAATCGACTGATTCCTCTTTACCGAAGAATCATGTGGTCAAAATAATCGAGCACGGGCTTTTCTGGTCAGAAAGATATCTTTTCTTTATCACTTTATCATAAGTTATTTTCCTTGGTTAACAATACTTGTTGTTTTGCTAATATTTGCAGGTTCATTAATTTTTGGTGCGGGTTTGGTGCGGTGGCGTCGCCATGGCTTGGCCCTGGTAGTGTTGTCTGTGGGATGGCCTTCCAGCCTCCCAAAAAAATATGTCTCTTCGGCCATACCATGGCTCAGGGGATGCATCCTTTGACGGTCAGGTGTTCTTCGGCTCCTTGAGGTTGAACCGAACGATCCAAATCTTCGTAGCCCCGCAACACCTGAACAGTTGAAACCTTAAACAAACCCATGTTGTGGCTAGCAACATCATTCAGCTCGCCGTTTACAAACTGTAGGAGAGTGCATGGAACTAACTGGCCTTGCGGAAAACAACGTAGGGCGTCAGAGATGCCAGACAAAGGCAATTTGATAAAGTAGAATAGGTTGAGCCTCTGACACTTTTCTGTTTATTTTTGTCTTTTCTATTTCTTTTTCTTTTGAAGATTCAGAATAAAGTTTAAATTTAAAAATGTGCAGATTTAGAAAAAAAATGAAGAATTGATTATTTTAGAATTTAGATATTTCTTTTAATTTTGAAATCCATCCCAATTTGAAATTTATTCCGACATGAAATTTGTTTTGATTTTCAAATTTGTTTTGATTTTGAAACCTGCTCAGTTTCTATAAATTCCAAAAAAAATTAAAAACACAAGAAAAGAAAAAAACAAAAAACAAAAAAAAAAGTAAAAAGATGGAAACCGTTGTTGGGCCGGCTTAACAGCACCGCCTTGTGTGCGGCGCCCCTTAGGGGCCGACCAGGTCGGTGACGAGGAGCTCCCACTCTAGGGTCTGCTCTAACAAACTCTCCTCCACCCGGAAATCGAGGAAAGGGAAAAACTCTCACCCCGCAGCACCGGCTTCACCGACCAAAAATCCCCAAAATCAAACCCCCCGCCCCCTCCTCACCTCGTCTCCAGCGACCAGCAGGTAGCCGAACCCTAACCATGCCTCCGTCGGAGGGGCACGGAGGTCGCGGCGACTGGGGAGGAGGATACGGCGGCGGGGGACGCTCCCCTTCCGACGAGCGAGGAGCCAGTTACCGCGGCGTGGGTGGAGGCTACTACGGAGGTCGCGGCGATTGGGGAGGAGGCAGTTACCGCAGCGTCGGAGGAAGCTCCTACGGCGGGGGACGGTCCCCTTACGGCGAGCGAGGAGGCGCTTACAGCTGCCAGGAAACAGCCCCCTACGGCGATGAGGAAAGAGGCCGCTACGGCGGCGGGGGAAGAGGCCCGTATGGCGGCCAGGGAAGAGGCCCGTACGGCAGCGAGGAAGGCGGCCCGTACGGCGGCCAGGGAAGAGGCCCGTACGGCGGCGAGGAAGGCGGCCCCTCTAGCAGAGGGAGAGGAGGATTCGGCGGCGGGGGAGGAGACCACGACGGCCCCGGGCGAGGAGGCGGTTACCGCGGCTGTGGAGAGAGATACGGTGGCGGGCCAGGAGGCGCCGACAGCGGCAGGGAAGGAGGGTTTGCCAAGAACCAAGAAAGAGGTCGGAGCGTACCTTCGGGCCTACGCGGACGCAGCGGCCAGGAAGGAGACTGCCGTAGATTTGGCCCAATTGCAACGGAGTTCAAACCCTTCAAATCAATGAGGTTCATTATCGTGGGGATCCGGCCAGCACTAAGGGAACAGGTGATTCTGCTTCCTACTGTACCGTTCCTTACTACTACTTTGCAGTTAATGCTCTCATGGGGAAATCCTAGCAGGTGAATCTTTGGAAGTTCTGGTGGTCTGTGTTGAAAAATTTCATTATGTGCATTCGAAATACTAGAATGGTATCTGCTAATGATATAGAATCTCTAAATGAAAATAGGCCCTACAAAGAAAGATGGCATCAAATTTCTGCATCTTGCAGAATAACTTCAATCAGCTACCTCATGAGAGACTCTTGTAGAAATAGGCAAACACCAACTTTTGGAAGGAAAGTCAAGATTCTGATCTCTGTTCTTCTAGCATAATTGAACTCTTATAAAAGACATCCATTCAGTGTACTATGTAACCGTAAGAAAGGAGCAGGTCTTGTAGAGATATACCAGATCATTATAGAGAAGTACTATAAACTCTCTGACCAGTACATGCTTTGTAACCACTTAAGATAGCGCATAAAAATGTTCTAGAGAAGATATTTGGCTATCTGACCATCTGGTTCTAGTTGTTCATTCATGTCCTTTGTAAGCTAGTGGTCCTACACTATAATAAATAATAGTGGCTGGAGAGTAAAATCATCACCAACTCCAAACTTTATATGTAAAAAAAATATGAAAAGTAAGGAAAGAAAACAGCCTTTAGTATTAATGGAGATTCAAATATCAGTGAGTACATGAGTAAACATTGGTCTCCGGAGAAACTTTCAGGATTTAGCATTCTTATTTTTTTAAAATTTGGAGGGTATTTTGTTATTAAACTTAATGCTATGAGCATTGTCTTATTCCTTCAACGCTGCTTGCATTTCCTCAGTGCACTAATCACTGTCTGATTGATAATATAAATGTCTTAACCTGCTCCATTTTCCATTGCTTTATTGTGTCGATGATTTATTTTTAAATTGATACAGCACATTGATTGTGAAAGAAAAATCATCAACATGGGTGGAACGATTCTTCCTTCGACAGAGTATGACCTGGCTACGCACATTCTCACTTTGGTAAGTGTAGTATACTAGCATGAGCTGAGTGATGAACATTATAATTTCTCTCTCTTTGGTCTGACATGTAATTTCTTAGCAGGAGGATATCACGAAGGGAGCATATACTTTATGGAAGATGGAGGGAAAAAAAGTTGTTGGGAGTGCTTGGGTGGACCAGCACCATAATCCAACAAGTACTGATTGTAAGACACCGACACATACTGATGCTAAGAGGTATTCTCTCTATTCCTACATTCATACACTTCTGTTCACGATTTTTTATTTTGCCTTTTTTTTCCTCTTATAATTTACTCTATTAGGAATGCATCAGAGTATAGTACTTAGTTATTTACTTATTTTTGGGTTATTTTCTGGAACTTAATTATCTTTCTTCCATGCACATGGGTCACTTGGGGAAAAGTTACCAAATTAACCCTTTAGTGCACATGAATGATTGTAAGCACAGTGTCCAGTCCACTTGCTTAGTTTCTTCGGATGTCTAAGGTTTCTACCTTGGTTGCCTCTGCTTTCGGTAGTGAATCTTTTTTTTTCGTGGAGAATGCTAAAAAAATATTGAGGTATTGTATCGAACTCAGAATGAATCATATCTGAATCTTTAACACGAACTGAACCTTTTTCTTACCGCCAAACATGGTGGCGGCAGGGTTGGAGGCGGTACCACCATGACTTATGGCGTTACTTTTTTATAGACATATTAATTAGTTTGCTGGCCTGTAGTGCACATGAATGATTGTGAGCACGGTGTCCAGTCCGCGTGCACATGAATGGTAGTGCATCTTCTTTTTTTCCGCGGAAATGCTAAAAATAATGAGGTATTGTATCGAACTCGAGCACGTCCACCTGAAATTAGATACTTTACCAATGCGCCAAATGAATGAATATATTTCATAGTATTGCATCTGTTGTATATATGAAATATGTTGCGGTGGTTTAACCGTGTATCAACCAGGTGTACCCTTTATTTCTACCGCGTTTATTTTTGGTAGCGCATTTTTTTCCCACGTAGAATGCTCAATTTGGTCGCTTTGGCTGTCACTTGGGCTAAACTCAGACACCCACATACACGGCCCGACGCCCCCTCAAGATGGTTGATATATGTCTATCAATCCCATCTTGTCACAAGCACAACCATACTCCTCTCATTGTTCTAGATCAGCCAGCAACAGCGGCTTCGCTTCTCTTTCTCTGTTCTTGCATAAACGTTCCAAGTAGTAAATCCAAGTCTGCAGCGCACCTCGCTTGAACCTGCTAGCTGCAAGCGGTCTTCCTCTTTCTGCTTCTTGCTGCAATTCTCACTGCACCAGCACCACTACCTCCAGGTGATAGCAGCCACACGTGCTGGAGATCTCACCAGCTGTCTTCCTTAACCATCACGGCCCAGCGCTGCAGACCTGCAGGTTGTATACTTGCGTGCTGTCGGTTGCTCCCTCCTAGACCCCACAGTGCCTCAGCCTAGGCCTCCTGCCCCTGCATGGACCTCTGCCGTACACCGCCGATTTAATGGCGGCAACATGCAGAACCAAGCGCATTACGCCTCTGATACCATGTTGGTTTCTAGGGTGGAATTTTCTGGAATCTTCATTTTCTTTGGTACACAGAGAAAATAAAATTGTACTAGTAGAATGTTCAAGTAATAAGATGTTGTGTTTGTGCAATAGGGTGGTAATCTCAACAAGTAAAAGGAAGAGATCCTGTGTGTACAGAAGCCCAAGCAGCAAAAGAAATCTTTTCCATAGTGAAGGTGAAAGAAGAGAGGTTGAGGAATCTAAATTTCACAATTGGCTCCAATGCCCGCTCGATCAGTCTAGCACTTTCACCCTCAAGGACTACGTAGATGAAAATAAAGATTCTGTTGTTCGAAAATTACACCCGGAAGTGAGAAAACACATCTCTCTCTCCTGACTTGCAACGAGTTAAAGATGTACATTAGAAAGTGCTATCGTGTTAAGGTATCTATGAACCGCGACAACAAGACACTGAGGGGTGATTACGGAGCTGCCAACTTTATTGTGGACAGATCAAATTCTGTGAAGCTTGGTAACTTAAAAGAAGATGCATTAAAGACCATCACCAGTGACAACGATTTGACGCTTGACCGGGAAGGTTTTGCCCGCATGATCAAAGAAGACGTGCTGTTGGGGAAATCTATACCAGATGATCTATTTGAGTGGCTAAAAATGTTGTTGAAAGGGGATCCGGAAGATCTCTTTTGTCACACTGCCCTTCTTGAAGACCAATTGGGAGGAGAGATCCTTATGTCATTGTATGATAGTTTGCTGGACCTAGAGGAAAATGATCCTCCATCATACAATGATGTGATTTTAGAGTTGGCCAAGTACAATACTTGGAAGAATACTAGGTTTTTGGATAATACTTACTTGAGAGAAACCTATGAACACAAGGACCACAGAGGTAAGAAAACCATCTACCAAAGCAATGTGAGGGGACTTCTCCACTTGTTCAGGAATTGCAGGAGGCATGCTGCAATATCTGTTAGGCTATTTGGTTGCATTGTGGGACAGCATTTTCGGCAAATTGCGTCTGATTTTCAGAGGGCTATGTATAAAGTGAAGTGTCTCCAGAAGCTTAACCTGCAGTACACATTATCCTAAGGTATTTTTTAATTCCAATGAACATGTATGGTCATAGAATCATAGGTATAGCTCTATATTGGAACTTGTTTTATTTATTTCAGTGTTTGAAATTGTGTTATCCTCACATTACTTTTGTCTCCATCTCGTAAATTTAATAATAGTTCTTTTATCCTCTGTTTTCTCCGGTGTAACAAAATAATATAAACTTAACTCTAACATAGCACTTTGTTTAGCTTAAAAGCTTTTATGTGAAACAATGCAGGCTTCTCGAAGTGATAAAATAATGTAACCCATACATATAACTATACAAGTGCTACTGGTACATGAGACTTGAGTCATTGAAACAGATACTCCGTTTGGATGACTTTTCCCCGATTCCTTAGGTTTAATGATGAGCAATGATATTTTAGCAAATACTTTACTACCAACCTGGTGGTTCATTAATGAATATTACTCACCTCCTCTTGCAGTGTTCCTTGGCACGTTTGCTATCCTGTCTCGCGCTCCAGTCCTGTGTACCACAACCAGCCTCATACTTCAGTTCAAGGGAGTGAATCAATGGTCTGGCCTCTGTGCAGGCGTACAGCTTTGTTTTGCCTTTGCTGTACATATTGTGGTTTGTCTGGTTCTTATCTGGAGGAAGAACAACAGTACATATTGTGGTTTGTCTGGTTCTTTTCTGGAGAAGAGCAACAGATTGCACATTGTAAACTTGTGAATATTTGCAGATGCCTATTGAATGCACACTCTTCACGGGAAATCTGAACCACCCAGCTGCTCTCAAGTCATGTACTATGATTACTTTCTCTTTCCTTGTGTCGGACCTCACCTGACACATGAAGGGAGTGAAATCAATGGTCTGGCCTCTGTGCAGGCGTACAACTTTGTTTTGCCTTTGCTGTACATATTGTGGTTTGTCTGGTTCTTATCTAGAGGAAGAACAACAGTACATATTGTGGTTTGTCTTCTTTTCTGGAGGAAGAGCAACATGTTGTACATTGTAAACATGTGAATATTTGCAGATGCCTATTGAATGCACACTCTTTACGGGAAATTTAAACCACCCAGCTGCTCTCAAGTCATGTATTATATGATTACTTTCTCTTTCCTTGTGTCGGACCTCACCTGACACGTGAACAGTACACTGTCTAAGTTTCACCAACTTCATCTCTTTCCATTGATTGCCTAGACATGCTGCATCTTCAGGTTTTGATTGCCTCTCTCCATTGATTCTTCTCCCTCTTCACGGTTGGAAATTTTAAAGTTAAGTGACCAGGCCACATTATAACTACGATCAAGCTTAAGAGTTCCAAAGACATAGTTAGCGCACATGCCCAAGTAAAGAGCATAATCAGGAACACAAATGTAATGCACAACTAGAAGGGCACGTTTCAGAGAACAAATGGGAACAATGAAAATGTTATAGTCGTGTGATCTTAGCACATTTTAGCAGAACCGTCATTTGCACTAGTTATCCGCCATTAGTACAAGTACCAGATTAAAGTCAAAATTTTAGCTCTACACGAGCAGCAACCTTTTCACAAGGCAGTAGCATCGTTTGCATGAACCGGCCGGCGCACGCACTTATTCGGCCGATGGCGTCGGCGACCAGCTGATCTTCACATTAGCCGTTTCCCGTTAGGGCCTTTCTTTAGTTGCGGTTGCATCTGGACGGAGGCACTGGTCGGGGGGCGACCTAGGAGGACGAACAATTTTGTTTTCGCCCAGCTAGCCGGTACCGGAGCTGGCGGAGGAGAACCATTGTAGTAGTAAGATTCTTAGACTTGAACTAACGAATGCATTATTATTTGGCCAGATTTATTTCCTGCAATTTGTAACACAGAAAATCCCATGAGATTTTTGAAGAAATGAGCTCAGTTTCCCTTAATAGCTTCTATGTGAAACAATGTAGGCTTCTCGTATTGATAAATTATGTAACCCATACATATAACTAAACAAGTGGTACTGGCACATGTGACTTGAGGCATGAAAACAGATACTAATCCGTTTGACTGACTTGTTTGTTTAACGAGCTTGAAAGAGCTGGCTCGGCTTGGTTTGAATTCCATATCTACGACATAGTCCATGGAAGAAAAAATTGCTTGAAGAAGCAAAAATTCAGACTCCAATATATGTGTTAAGCTGACGCCAACAATAAGTAAAAGAATATCAAGATGAGGAGAGCAGCAGGGGTTGCGCGGACGGCAACCCCGTGGCTCGTGGGAATCCTCTGCGGCATGGCGCACTCCTCGCCGTTGAAGAACACCTTGGTTGGGAACCCGTCGCGGCGAACCACGTCGACGTCGGCGGGCGACGCCTTCTTGGTGAAGGAGAGCACGGACTGCTGCTTTCCGGGCACAGGGTAGTCGACGCCACTGACGTTGCTCTCCTTGATGAGGAAGTCGAAGCCTTCCCTGCCGCGCATGAAGATGGTGCCGTTCCCGAGGGCGGTGGCGTTGAAGGAGTATGCCTGCTCGAAGCCGCCGTAGACCCTGTCGTCGAGGATCACGGAGGCGAACCAGTCTCGCATGTCTGAGTCCTCCCAGTTGAACAGCGTCACCCGCGCGCTCCACCCGCCGGCGGCGTCCGTGGCGAGGTGCCAGTTCACGCTCACGCCGCACATGTCGCCGCAGGGCAGCGGGTCCGGCGGCGCGCCCAGCTGCTTGTCGTGCGCCCACTTGACCGCCTCCTTGTCCCGCCTCTCGAACGGCATCAGCAGCGCGTACGGCGGCAGGAGCATCGGCGGGGCCGTCGCGCTGCAGGTCCTCGTCGCCGGTGCCGGGCATCCGCACGCGCAGGTGTTGCAGGGGATCACAGACTCGTCGTTGAACGAGGAAAAGGACACGCAGCACTGCGGTGGCCTGGACGGTTTTGTCGTGTCGTCCACGGTGATGTTGCACGACACCTGCCACGACGCGACGGCGAGCGTGGTGGAGTCGAGCCCGCTCGGGTCCGGGAACTTCGACGGGCTCACCGGCACGGGCTGCCCGCACACGTACTCCGGGTTCAGCATCGACGCGCCGGAGACCCTGAAGTTGGCCGGCGCCTGGAGCCTGCTGGTCCGGTTCACGTCCGGCGGCATCTTGTACACCTCCATCTGGAACGCCGACACGGACTGCGTCCCGTCCCCCATGGACTTGGGAAGTAATGTCCCGTTCCTGCAGCAGTGCTCGATCTGTCCGGTGGACGCGTCTTGCCGGCTCTCCGGCGGCAGGTCGAACACCACGGGGCGGCGCTTGCAGTTGAGCACCTTGGAGAAGTCGATGTCCTTGTAGTACTGCCCCTGCGGTCCGAAGAGGCACTCGCTCGCGTCCACCTCTCTCGGGTAGGCGCCTCTCATGGTGTTCACGAATTCGCCGCGCCGCCACTCCCACGAGAGCTCCCACCCGTCGAGACGGCCCATCGGCGCGTCGTTCTCGAGGGTGACCAGAGCCAGGTACGTGCTCTCGTGCGCCTGGAGCACGTCGTAGGTGATCACCAGGTCGCCGGCCACGCGCGGGAGGTAGGATGCGGCGGCGCTCCGGGCCGACGGCTCGGGCGCAACTTCATCTGGGGACTTGAGCACGCAGCACATAGAGAGAGTCGTTGCCGCGGTGGCAAGCGGCGAGCAGTTGTATGCCGGGTCGACAAGGGAGAGCGCGGACGGGAGCGGCACGGGCGGCTCCGGCGCGGCGAAGAGCGTCCCTACGAGCCTCATGGTCGCCTGTATTTTGGACAGGTCGCCGGCAGTGGCGATCGGCGTGAGGAGGTCTGTCTGCGGGTACCCGGAGAAGGACGTCGTCGCGGCCCCCGCAGTGGTGTTGTACGGCAGGTCTGCGCCGGAGGTGAGCACGGCGCCATCCACACCAACGAGGATCTCGCCGTGGATGAAGGTGAGCAGCAGCTCCCACGATGGAAGCGTGCGGACGCCAGAGTTGAGAACGGTGGCGTTGGCGCGGAAGGAATAAGGCTGTGAGTTGGCCTCCGTGACCGGGTCGAGGAACGGCCTGATCTTGTCGCGGCCCTCCAAGGTGTAGGAGAGGAGGACGCCGTTGCAGCCCGCGTCGTCGGGCGGTGGCACCGGCACGGGCTGTGCCGCTGCGACCGCGACGAGAAGGAGGAAGACGGCCAGGCGAGACATGGGATTCCAATCGCTGGTGGCAGTGGGTTTTCCTCTGCTCCACTGCTTAATTCTTGGCGGGGAACATGTGCAGTTAAACTCCAGAATCCATTCGAGGGTCAAGAACGGGTCTTTGTCTATCTGTGCCCAGGTAACAATGTCGGATCAATCCAAGCAAACACGGACGAAGGAACTCGAACGGTTTCAACCGAGATCAAACTTATGGGGTCCGAGTCAAAATTGCTGCGTAGATACGCAGGCAGGGAAGCTGCCGATTGTTGGAAGCAGGCCGTGAGTTGTTTAATCTTCAGCGACGTACGAAAGAGCAGGGCGGCGACATATGGATCAGTTTTGATTGTTCTCATTCATGTTTGTTTGTTGGGCGTGGCCGGCCGGCTGCTCAACGCGGTGTGACTGCTCCTAATATATCCTAGCATCTTGTTGTGATTTTTTCCATTTGGATTTCGAGATGGTTTGCATATAAACGCGACAAGCGACGCTGCCGGCCGCAAGAAATTTCAAGCCTGAATGACGGTAGAGGTAGAGAGAGCTTTAATACTAGCACATTGCCCGTGCTTCGCTATGAAACCACAATAAATAAACCTTTATGTGACACATAAATCATTTTTTATTTTCCTCTAGCCGATGATGGAAGAACAACATAAGCTTTTGGCATGCTGACAATATTACTTCTTCACTTTCCCCGGGATTCATATAGTGCAAATATAAACAATGAAAGCACTTCAAGATGGAGACAAGATAACAACTACCAATGTTTGAAACCCAAAATAACTCAGAAATTCAATTCGACTACATTGCCACGACATTTAAGTTGTTTCGACTTTGTTTAACTCAACATCATATGCATAAAATGTAAGGAGTCGTGCACATGTCTAACTATCCCATATCTAGTGACTACTTTTGTTCGCCCTTCGTCGTCACCCTAAGAATCCTTTCCGTTCTCGGTGTTGTGAACCTATAAGTGCAGGTTTTTGTCAATAAAAGAAAAGTGAGTAAAGAGAAGAAAGGATTGAAAATGCACTTTTGATCGTGGGTGCATATGCTCCCTTTACCCAGAAAACAAATGTTAAAATATCAAAAAAATAGGAAAAGAAAATATTCGCATGGACCTCTTTTCTCGGAGAGACATTTGCGTACAAAATTTACTGCAGAAGGGAGGGCATATTCAATCGTACCAAAATGCACAACTAATCCACTTGAGCGATCATGTTGTATGGTAGTGATGGCAGATGAATGTATAGTTTTTCCACCAAACCATGAGTTTTCTTCTAATCAAAATATATCTCCTCACAAGTTCAAGTCTGAATGACGGAAGAGGTAGAGAGAGCTTTAATATGGAGGACGGGCTCCCCGGAGCACATTTTATGAACTTTTTAGAAATCAAAAATTTGATGTTCCAAAAAAAAAGGGATGTAGTTAATGATGGAATCTACATGTGTGAAAAAAATCAACACGAATTATTGTGTATTTTAGGCTGCATAAAAATGATAAATTTCCATATCTGAGATGATAAACAGTAAAAATTCAAAATTTTCAGATTGCTCAGAATTTGTCTTATTGTGTAGGGTGTAATAAAAACTATTTCGTATACATATTTTGCAATATTGTGGAATATGTTATTATAAACATCTAGGATTGTTTCAAAAAATTTCAAAACCTCAAAATGTCATATTTGAAGAAGTTCAAAAAATGGGCTTCATGGAGCTCGTCCACCAAACTAATTTTCTGAAGAAGCCCAGCTATATGACAATAAATAAAGCGCTTTACGGGAAGCAACCCGGTATTTTTGTTTTGCTTCTATTCTCTTTGCTCTTGCAAAAGAGTATTTTCTTGAGTATTTTTTGTGTCATTGCTGTAACAAGAGAGTTAGTTTTAGTTTGTTTACTATAGTGTTTAATAAAGTGCCAAGTTTACCCATCTTGATTGTTTCAAGGTTGCAATACATATGGGGAGTTTTTGAAATCAGCACAGTACTGTTTAGTGCACGATTTTTCTAATTTTTGGTGACTCCTATGACCACATGAAATTTATAGAAGATGCAACTTTTCATCCTCTATATTCTACCCTTAATTCCGCCTATGCTACCCGCCTCCTCACGCTATCACCGCGCGCCAGGTATCCCTCCATCGTTGGATGAGGTGAACAGCAAAAGTTTTCATCCCACTTTCATTTACCACCGTTGGATGCGGTAAATTTTTTCTTACTTGCTGCTTCACTGAATGGCTCGATGACAAATGGGACCACTTTGCGTGCGTCCCCGCGTGTCATACAGCGGTGGCAAGATTGGCTGGTACACTAGAAAGAGAGGTGGAGTAAAAACCTAGATCTCACCACGATAGGCAAAATATCTGCGCCTCCACCAACCATTTGCCCCATCTCTTCCCCGTGCCCAGCCGCCTCTCCCTAGAAATCCTCTCTCCGTCGGTGGAATTCGGCGCGGCGCAGCGCAGAAGCAAGTAGAAACCCGGGCGGCTCACCGTGGGAGGCGGCGCACCGATGCGGGGCGGCCCACCGCCGGCCGAACAGCGGATCCTGCAGGGCGGCGGCTAGCTTCTGGTTGCAGCCGAGCCTCTCCTCCGAGGGTACGGCGCGGCCGCAGCAGATGCGTCGCAAGCATAGCGGCTGGTGCACGCCCCGTGGGAGGCTGCTGGAGCCGAGGAGGAGGTCGACAGCCAGTCTCCGGTGGACAAAGGGCGTTGTCCTCAAGACTCCCGGAAATTTCATAGCCTCACTCGATCTGAATACGGACTAGGGGCTGGGCATCCAGGAAAGAAGGCATAGAGAAGATGCAAGCGTGGAAGGCGCTTGACACAGCCATGTCCATGGCGTCTTTGGATTTCAGCCCGCCTCCCCACTGGAACACACAGCGGACGGTGACAGCTAACTAGCTCGCATCCCTAGTCCCCATTGGCAAGATATCAAGTTTGGTGTTGAAAACGGTGTTGATTTCTATGTTGTTTCGTCTGTGAAGGATGGAAATTTTATCCATAAACTCAAGGTCTTCTTGAAACGTAATGTTTCTGTCATCTATGAAATTTCTGAAAATCTATAATGGGAGCTTACTTAGTATTTAATTTGTTGTTTTAATATGCAGGTGCTAATGCGGATATACATTTCATTTCTGAAATTTAGAGGGATTATTCAGTTCCAAACCTACAGTCAATTATTGCTGCTTCAGATAAGGTATAAGGCCCTGAAAATTAGCTGTACTATTAGTTCATTCATGTTAAAACAAGTAACAACTCCTTCCCACATGTAAATTTTCTTAAATCCATTGTGTCATGAGAAGTGAGGTCAAGAAGAGGCTTACTCCATTTTTAGATGGCTTGTAGCAGAGTCGTCGTTGGCCGATGGCTAGCTGCTCCCCCCCGCTTGGATGTATGCTATTTGTACAACTTTTGAACCTCTTTAATAAAACGGCTGTGTGCATCGATTGATGCAGAGGCCGGGAACACCCCATTTCTAAAAAAAAGAAGAGGCTTACTGAGGAGCTTTGGCTGTAACTGAAACTCTGAACACATTGATATTATAGAACTTGTTTATTATACTACTAAATATTGAAATTCTTGAAATGTTTATAGGCACTGGTTGCTCGTGGAGATCTGGGTGCTAACTTCCAGCTGAGGAAGTTCCTTTACTACAGGTGAGACTAAAAAACATATATAATCCAGGGTGGCAAAAATATTCACCCCTTTTATGCACCACTTTTTTGTTAATAGGCCTAACATGTTACCAAGAGTCAATTGAAATCTTGTTTATGCAAGAAATTAGTATATGCATATATTTACTGATTTAGTACTTCAATTTGTATTTCTGAAGAGGTTTCTTATCTCATCTTGTACTCTTATTTTATCAACCTGGGAAAGAATCTTACCATTTCAGATATGTCATTCAGGTCAGTCAAATGCAAGTTGGATTCTTGCAACAAACAGGGTATTTATGTGCTCTTGGTGCCTTGATGAGTTTCTATTAGTTATGATGATTTTTTGGAGTTGAGCCAGACTGTCGGAGACAAGCAGAGAGCATGGTTATCCAAAGGTACCTTTTTGGGTGAGGTTTCTGTTAGTAATATTTTGTGTGAGGTTTTTGCTAGAATAATATCAATGCTAAATAAGGCATCAAAATCAAGGAATAGTTAACAAAGCTTATGAGAGGATAGGTAAGCAAACAAATGTATTGTTAGCTAATAATATCTCTGAAGAAATTTTTTTATGTAATATTTGTGGAATACATGGTGCTGCTTTAATTTTAGTTCTGTAAACTTCTAGGAAAATATTGGTACTTGATTACTTGTTTTCGTTACAGACTCATTGGTCCTCTCATCCACGTCTTCTATGTAATATTTACTGAGCTCACCATCACAAGTGCATGAAGGGTACGTAGGCTTTGACCTGCTTTAGAGAGTCAACCATTTTTATATGACTCCGCAATATTAATCTGTGTGATGTAAATTATGGTTTTCTTACCTTGAATCCCTTGAAACGAAATTTTGAATCTGTATCTGCTTCAAAATAAGTGTATTGCTGACATGAGGCTAAGAACTCAATCCTTTCTTATTTATTGAGACGTGTAATTAACTGAATTCTGTTTGTGTTGATACTTATTTGCAGCCTCCGGTACAAGTCCCTGCTACACATGAGTGAGACTGAACAAAATTTGGGGCAAATTTTGTCACGAGGGATTCTAGCAAGATCATTTTGTCACGAGGGGTGCTCCCATCTCAAAGGTGAGGCTTTGAAGCACCTCTTGTGATATTTTTCTTGATTGTCAGTCTTTGGCTGATAAATTATTTACTTTGTGATGTTCTTCACTTAGATTATGCTTCAAGTTGAGATAATATATTAATAGAAAGCTACGTGACTTGGAATTCTTTTCTGAAGTCAATTGCTACATCCTCCAGTTTATGATGCATATTTGTTCTGGAGTGTATATAGTTGAAATTTTATTTCAGTTCTGACATTAGGTTTCAGAATGTGGTTTGGTTTTGCGTCTGTTTGTCAAGCTTGCTGCTGTTGTATAATAATTTAAATTTTATCTAAATTGTTGCTTTCTGAGGTTCATAGTGCTAGAAGCATTATTTTATGGAGATGGATACAACCTACCATGGAGGAAGTGGTTACAATATCTGTTCGGAAGATGCAGCAGCCACAAAATAAGTTGCTGGTAAGCTTCACATTTCTCTGTTTCATCCCTCTCTAATTGTGATCACACAAACATCGGTGAATTACACCCCTCATTTTTGAGTAATTGCCTGTCCACTATCCATTTCTGGATTCCTGTACTTTATTCCAGTTCTAGGAAGAAGTATTTGTGTTGGATGGTTCTAGCAAAAGCTAAATACAGAACTTACACATTTCACTGCTCCTATTGCAGTGTACTCAGTTTGCTGATCAAACTATCCTGCAGGAACCTGCTGCTTTACCGGTTAAACACTTGATGAGTTTTACGTAATTGCAGATGCATGGGTGTGTCATTGGACTACAATGTTACAACTCTTCCTTTCTATTAAGATACTGAATTATTTGGTGCTTTGGTGTGTTATTCGGTCATCTATTCAGTCATCTTTTATGAAAAACAAACATATACGCTATTGTTAATGGTTCACTACTTGGTTGCTTACTTTCTTACCTTCCACTCTGAAATCTATATTTTCTAGAGGTGCTTGCTGTAGCAATTTGGTGGAATCTATACCTTCAGTGATCTTTTAGGAAAAACATATAGCCCCGCAGGTGACCCATGCAGTGAGATCGCGCAGCCAACCTGTTGTAGACAACGGCGGACAACGACGGCCGCAACTGGTGGACAACGGTGGCCGCAACTGGTGGACAACGGCGGCCGCAACTGGTGGACGATGGTGGCTGCCTTCCAGATTTTTTTGAATAACTGTTTTACTGATCGGTTTTGTTGGCCCGAATGTGAGACATAGCTCATATAGCAATTGTTTCCTTTTTGATTGTTGATGCATTTAATTTAGTTCTCTTTCCTTCCTATTTACAGCAATAAAACTGAGAGGGCCATGAACAACCTGAGAGCATAAATCTTATCTGATTATCATAATTAAAATGTAGATCTGATTATGAATCAATTCTTTAGGTACATGAATCAATTCTTTAGGTACATTATTTACTTTGAAAGAATATTTATACATCTTATATTTGGCTTTTACCTGTACATTAACTGAACCAAATTGGTTAGCATTCTTAGTCCATACATGTTGATTTTTTGCTTAAATGTCCGACCGATTCCGCCAGATGCAACTTACGGCCCAAATGCCGGGCCTATTATTAAGACCTCTCAGTGAGACAGGTTAGCTGATGGATCTTGTTGCGGAAGTGTTGATTGTGTTATGAAGATGGTGAGGTGTTCTTTACAGTATGTACTATATGCAGATTCTCCTCTGTTTGGTTGCTTCAGTATTCAGGTTCACTGAAATGTTGTGTTAAGATGTGGTGCCTGCTTGTTTTCTCTCGTTTGAAAATAATCGCAAAGCTACGTGACATTACTTGATAAATTACATTGCCAAACTGTGAGAATAATTACTTCTTACTTGTGGGACTCGTTACTTCTTACGTTGGTCTATTCTTGATAGGCCTAGAAGTTAGTTGTTTGCTGTTACTGCCAGTTACATGCATGCTTTATTCTGTTCTATTTGGTATATATGCCTGCTTTGAATCGGAACTTTGGATTTTTCCTCCAGAGAAAATTTGGATGAAGCAAACTTGGATTCAAGAGGAACTAATGCACCCTTCGTCGAGAACCAGATTGGTTAGACGCGCAGGTATTAAAATCAAATTTCATTACGTGGACGCCATGGGCTCTGAAGAAAATACTGGAGCATCTTCAGGTCAAATACAACAACCCCGTGGGCTGCTTTTGATTTCTTGGCTGCTAGACACAAAAAATACTGTTTGGGGACTCTGCATCATTAATATCGGTTTTTGGTGTGCATACTGAGTGACAGGGTTACTGTCTTGCTAATGATAGTTTCCCCAGTTCACATTGTGAACTAATATATTTTTGTTGATGCAGGTGACTTTGGATCGTATATGCTTGCAGTGGATCAGAAAACTTATGAGCTTACTGGGACTGGTTATCCTGGTAACAGGGTGGTGGATGTTAACATTCACCGAGTTGGATGATCAGCTTCATATTTGTTATTAGCTTCGTCGGTCTATTATGTCTGGTTGCGTGCAAGGTACTTATTGATATCTTGGAACCCTGCATCTGTTATGTTTATCTGATTGCATTTCTGTTTTTTGATGAAGATATATAAGCCTAGAACATATTCTGGAGGTACTGCTTCTCTTGTGTTTTAGCTGAGAGATATGCTCTTGCCCATTAATTTGTGAAGTGGAATATGTTAATCTGGACCTTGTGCTGCATAATAGCCCAAAACTGAATTAGCTGTACTAATTGTTCAGATATCTAAGGCGTGCTCTTTGCAGGTTGGTTGCTGGTCTTCTTTTTGCTCCTAGGTGTGCTCTACATCCATCTGCTTGATCACTCTGAGGTGAGGCCTTCAAGCACCTTATCTGTTGTTTTGATGAGTTAGTTATGTGGTCATTTCCTTTATATTTCCTAATATAGCGAGTATCTGCCAGTGGTTTCATATGTACAATTCTTTATTTTTATAATCCTGTAAATTCTTGTGCTACTGATTTCCCCATGGAAGAATCTGCCAATGCAGATTTCTCACACTAAAAATAATTTATATTTATTATTTATTCACATCCGATCTTGGTATTCATGGTGATAGATTTTCTGTTGTGACTTATGTTTCTTAGGTTTTCTGCTTTTTGGACCATTTGGCAGATAAATATGTGGTATTTGAGACGAGGGGAACGGAGACGAGGGGACATGGAGGCGAGCAAGGACGACGAGGGAGGAGCAGCCTCACCAGATCGGCCTGCGGATTTGTCATCGGTAGGCTCCCTCTCCACGGGTAAGCCACCCTCATCCTCTCAGTGCATCTCTCTCTCTCTCTCTCTCTCTCTCTCTCTCTCTCTCACACTCACTTTCTCTTTGTCCCCAGATTGAACCACGCATGAGCGAGCCGGGACGTGGTCTGCGTTCCGTGAGATGTCGCGCCCGCGCGTCGTCTCCCTCTGACCAGCAGCGACCCGCCGACGCGGCCGACACGGGTAGGTTTCCAGAGCTGCTCGCCGACCCCTACCATCGCCGGCCTCCTCCGTGAGCCCTACCGTGCTGCACGCCCTCCTTTCCCGCCTCGACCTAAGAAACTGGCTAAGGGTGTACGCAGTGCTGAGGAAAGTATCTTTGTGAGAGAGAGGTTCAGGTGAGCCTGATTATTCTCTTCCTCCTCTCTCTCTGTGTTCCACTTTTTGGTGACATGATTAACTATTGTAAAATATTACTGGCCACTTCTTGCAGATACTTGTATTTAAGATTTTGATTTGTATAAATAGAACATATAGGAAATTCTGTAGTTTTTAAGTGAATTCTGTATGCCTTTTGTGAAAACTATGTTTATGAACTCAAGGTGTAGGATGTGAATTAGCAGCTGTCTGTATGCATTTTTTGAAAACTATATCTATGAACTCAAGATGCCTTAAGTGAATTAGCTGTCTGTACCCTTTTTAAGTGAATTATTTTGGGAGAGAATGTTGCAGGAATCTTATAATTCAGTTTTGGAGAGATTAGGAATGAAAATAGAAGGCACATACACCTAGAAGGTAGGATCATTGAAAGCTTAGTTAATAATGAACGACATCGTAGTTGGGAAGGCATTGAACTGAATAATGTACTTGTTTGGTTATACCCTAGAGTTGTGTGGTCGGATCCTAAATGTTTCTTATCTGCGCATTATTAGATTAAATGATCAATTATTTTCCCTGTTTCTTACTGTCCTTTAGTTGAAGTACTGATTAAATAATCTAGCAACGTTTAAACATTACAGGAATAGATGCATGTATAGTTGCTTTGTGGCACTAACATTCACGATACACTGCATGTTACATATTGCCCAAATAAAGCACATAGATTTGTCTACTTTGCCATTTGATTTACTTGCTTTTATAATAAAAGGTACATTTGTTTACTTTACCATGTGATTTCTTGTGAACGTCACACTCACATCCATACAATATATTTAGTTAATTTGTTCCTGGAGAAAATTCATAGTAGCAGCGCTCCGAGGATTATAATTTGCCTGTTCTATGTTGTGTTATGTTAACGTATTTACCAAAGAACTCTGAGCATGTTGCAGTTCCCCTTCCTAGTGCTTCACCATATTGAAGTATGCTGCATTTGCTTGCATAGAATCCCTACCTTTTGTAAATATTAGAGCTTAAATCAACTAGCCTGCTGCAGCTAATTAAGTGCCCAGGAACTGTTGCTGTGTTGCAGCGAAGTGCCTACGTACTGTTGCTTCAGTTATGTGTGGTAGGGGGTCTTCATACTTGAGATTTTACTACAATAACATAGAATTAATGGTTTCATACGCTGGCTGGTATGAGTAGGAGAGTAGTTCATGAATTTAGAAATCATGTCTCCCATGCATATTTTGCTGATTAGCATTTTGGGACACCGTGAAACATACTCATTTGTAGTTGAATCGGACAACACGTTTTGTCATTTATCAGTCATGATATATTCTGAATTTCTTCCAGCAGGGTGGTGATGATGGTGCTCTGGACGGCTCTGGCAGAAGATGAAACAACTGTAGATTACCTGAAATTGTTTTAAGCTGTAGCTTACTATGAAATCTAACACCGTTCTGTTGCTTGATTCATTATAATCTGGTATTGATGCCACTTTTAAGTTTGTATTGTTATTTGAATAAAATATTTAGTCTGGTACTATTGTTCTGGATGGGTATCCGTATTCATGTAAACATCAATTTTTAACTTTGAAAGTTAAACTCAGTTTACAAATTGTACAATTGTGGGCTCAATATATGAACACTCTCTACCTAAGTCCGTGTATCTCATTTTTCGGTTGCGAGAAGATAAATCTTACACCCAACACGAATACTTTTCTATCACTAAATACACCTTAAAATAACTTTCTTATGGAAACAAATTCTTGCATAATATGCCCGTGGCTTGTAGTAGATTGTTGTTTATAACCCTAAACCAATGAATCTCAATTGCACACATAGCAATAGTAAAAATAGAATTAAACTTATGGCTTAAATAATGTTTTGATTTTGCCAAGTGCGCGATAGCGCACCGGGTCATCTAGTTCACATAAATAAGCAAAAAATCTTGACAAGTTTAAGGGGGCGAAATTTTTTTGCTACACTGCTGCTGTTTTCTGGATAGATTATATCCTTTTGTTGTTTTATGCATTATTTTGAGCTTCAGTTTGATTTTTATGAGTCTTTTGATATTTTTAAATGTTAGCAACTTAATATACTATCTGAACATTATATATCAAATTTTATTTGGAGGTTTTATGGCAGCATGCATATTATCTTTTATGCCCACTAATGTAATCCACTCAGAAAAGAGATGGAAAAGAGTTCTGTGGTGAAGTTTTTTCACAAAGAAGGAAGGATCATCGAACAAGAAGTCATCTAAGTAATGGTCAACACCCCACTCGACATATCAAACTCTCGGTTTGCATACCTGATGCATGCAAAATACATGCATGATCTTTGTAGTTTATTGATGCATATTCCTACATATTATAATGTTATTAGGTGTTATAGTCATAATTTATAATGTTTTATGGGGATTTTCCATCGATCATCCTTATTTTTGATATAACCCGATAGAACTGGAAATCCCTGTTTTGCGTATTTTTAAGTTTCAGGAACCTTCCCGAACTCAAATTGACCCAGGATTTTGGAGCGTTAATATTTTACCATGAGAAGCACCTGGAGCACAAGAAGTCAACGAGGGATGCCATGAGACCCAAAAGAGACTAGGTGGCATGGGCCCCACGCCTGGCTGCGCCACCCAGTCTTGTTTGAGGCTCGAGCCTCCGATGTCATCCATCTTTGTGTCCAGATGCTTAACTTGACCTAAAAATGCCTATATATAGACCCCCCCCTGATGATCGCGAGGGGAGGTGGCGAGGAAACATGAAAAACACAAAACAGAGGCTGCAGGAAGTCCCCGGAGGAAGATCAGAGGGGGAATCGCTGCCGGAGTCACCTCTGGCCACCTCTCCTCCTTCACCAACACCTCCTCTTCCTATCCACCATGAGCAGGAGTAATTCACCCCCTGGACTATGGGTTTGTGGTGGTAACTTAGTCCAATCTCTCTATGTATTGTCATTGTTGAAGTCCATATGATGTGCCTTGCATGATTATGGAACTACCTATGTAATTCCTATGGTGGTTATTGTGTTATGAGATGATATTTGTTATGCATCTACTGTTGTGTTGAGATTATATGGATTGTCATACTTTGGGATTGCACCTAAGATACATGCAATGAATTTATCTATGCATAATGCCTTGTCTATCATGTAATGAGGTGCTTGACACCACCGAGTGTTGGTAGATGGGAAAGTTGTGAAAGCACATAAATTTATAAATCATCGCACTAGCTAGTGTCTTAGGATATGTATTTCCTATAGAGTATGATGTATGTGGGTAAAGTGGTGTCCGAGGTGACAGTCGGCATAAGCATCGGTCGACAGCAACGATGTAGAAAACATCCTTTATCTGGGGGTAAAAAGGGAGAAGTATGACGTGGTGGAATGATAGTTCACGCTCTGGAGTGAAACCAGAACACATATGGTTACTTCTTTCAACTATGTGTTTTAGGACATATAGCCACCATATAGTTATCATTAAAGCATAATACTTTGTATTTACTTTTATCATCTAATACATGATCATCACCACAGAACGAGAGAGAGGATTGAGCGAACCATGAACCCATGTCCATTGTTCCCATTAGCGCAACTTCCTTATCTTGTCTTCTTGCATTTAGAGGATTGCGACACTTTTCATTACTATTTTGTTACCTTCTACTTTATCCAATTAAATCAACCTCCATTGTTACTTTAAATTGTTTAGTGCATAAACAACTAGAATTGTGACACTCTAGTTGGAAAGAGTTATAGCTTTTCCTTCTTGCTCCTACGGATCGACACTCATACTTCCACATTGAGAGGTGCTACAGTGACCCCGTGAACTTGGGGGTTATCAATACCCTTCCAAATTTGTTTTTAAATACTATTCTACTTTTGCATAAATTTGGAGCGTATATGTCTAGTTTTTATTTTTTTAGTTTGCATTTTTTATTTGAATAAATGGATCAACACTTGTAGGTATGATTAATAAATATTAATGAGCTACTGGAGTAAAATTGAAATTAAGTTTGGAGGGAAAGAAAAATAGAAAAAATAGAAACACAAGTAGTGCATATGGTTCTATGTTCCATGTGCTTTGATTGAATGGTAATTTGGTAGTGCCGTATTTCGTTCTATCTATTATTTGCGCATTGATGGTTAAATATGGGTTAATTTTGTTCATTAAAAATGTGTAGCCTTATGGATATATGCATGCTTGTGACTATTACCATATTTCCATTGGTCAAGAAAAAAAGAAACACACAAGCAAACACTTGTTGTATCCATAAACCTTGAGCCAAACCTGTCCATAAAATCTCCACCATACCTACCTATGTAGCAAAATGCTATTCCAAGTATAGTAGATGTGTCATGCCTTTGTATTCAAAATCATACTTCTTTTTATTGTGCAAATTAAATCTCATGGGAAAGTATCATTTAAGACTATTGTGATTATCACTATGTAAGTTATATGTTTGACAAATTATAAGTTCGAGTTAAGTTAAATCATGTCACCATGGAACAAGACTTTCAACATTGCACCTTATTAAATTGTTGTCATGCACCTTTAGTTATGCATGCCCATTGATGTGAAATAAATTACGTTATCTTGCAAAAGATTTGAGTATGCATATATGTTAGAGAAGAACATTGGGCCGCCAACCGAAGCCATGCCTAATTATGGTGGAAGTTTCAACATGGACATCCTCAATCATCCTTCATAAGTTAAAATTACTATTCACTTAGTATTTAAAGAGGAGTCCATTTGTCTGTTATCCTGTTGTCCTGGTATATATGGCCTCGTGGTTTTAAAGGCTTCCCAAGGCCCTGGGGGGCGCCTCAATGCCTACACAACAACATGATCCCCTCTATGGCAATACATACGTAGCAACGCCAAATATATCAGTTGCAAAAAATTAGCACATATACAGACGTATGTGTTGCAGGCTACTCCGTTGTTTGATATACATAGATCGCAATGGAGGGATAAAACATTATAAGCCCAACCCACTAAGCACGCTCATTCCATATGTTTTAATCCCACCATCCATGCGACACGGCCACAAATGCACGCCCGCACTCGGCAGTATCGCTCCTCACCTCCCAAAACCTAGCCGACTCTCTCGTCTCCCTTCTGGCGCCGCTCGTCCATTGGCTAGCAGTTCCTCCCTCGCTGGTGACTGGCCTCACGTTGCGACCTCCAACTCTTTCCCACCTATTGATATGATACGGAGGGAGGACATCTAGATGGGATGATTCGACCGCAAATTCTTGTTCACTTACCATTGGATCCTCTAAATCCAGGAAACGCTCCTAGAGGCAGCCATGATGAATTTTGGATACTCCACGACACGGTGATTTCTGGAAGAGCCGCGTAGGCGAGTTGAAGCAGAGGAGACACAGCGGATAAAGAACATGACAGAGGTTCAAGTGTGAACTTTTTACTCTCAGACTCCTCTCTACTTTTGTATTAAGTTTAGATCAAGCTAATTTATATCTTTTCTGCTTTAGGTATAGATATATCTTTTTCTCTTGAAATATTGAGTATAGATCCAATTTGCGTCACTATATCCTTTGAGCACAGCAGGGTTCCCTGAATAGTGAATCATGTAACTCATTGTACCACATAGATAGCGCATGACCCTTTCAAGTGCATGCCAATGATCAATAACCGGGTTTGACATGAACCTACTCAACTTGCTCACAACAAAAGAGATATCAGGTCTAGTTGCGCTCGCTAAGTACATGAGTGAACCAATGATCCGAGAATATTTTAGTTGATCTGTTGGTTCGTTCTTGTTCTTACGTAATATCACACTGGGATCATAAGGTGTTGGAGAAGACTTGCCATCTGAAAGGACACAGATGTCGCCTAGAGGGGGGGGGGGTGAATAGGCGATTAAAACTTTTATGAAAGGCTTGTACAAATGCGGAAATAAACTAACGTTTAATTTGACAAGCTTACAAAACCTAATAAACTAGGCTCACCTATGTGTACCAACAACTTATGCTAAGCAAGACAAGTAGCAAGGTGATAGCAAGATGAAGGGTTTCGTAGCATAGTAAATCAAAAAATTTCCTACGCAACAAACAAGAAAGCCAAGATCTAATCTAGGAGATGTAATCAACGAGAGAGGTAGATGAGATCTTCATACCCTTGAAGATTCGCACAGCGGAAACGTTCAAGAGAACGTGGTTGACGTAGTCGTACTCGCCGTCTCCTCCTCGCGATCCGATCCGATCCTACGCCGCAAGTGGCGGCGCCTCCGAGAGTTGCACACGTGCGGTGCAGCGACGTCTCCTCCTTCCTTGGTCCAGCAAGTATGGTGGAGAGATAGATTGGATCGGCAGCACGACGGCGTGGTGCTTATGGTGGAGAGTTTCTGCGGCAGGGCTTCGCCTACGCGCAGTCGTGAGAGAGAGAGGGAGGGCAGCAGTTGGCGGCTAGGGTTTGGGTTAGGGTGAGAGAGGGCTGCGCCCTTGCCCCCCTATATATAGAGGGGTGGCCGGCCAAGGCCAGCTTGGCCTCTCCCCAAACCCTAGCCGACTTGGAGTAGGAAGAGTGGGGGGCAAGTTTCCCCCCCTTCCTTCTTTGAAGACTCCCTTAGGGTTTCCCCTTGGGCTGGCCGGCTGGGCCTTAGGGGCCTTGTGCGCCTGGCCCAGGGCATCCAGGGCACTTCCCCTTAGGCCCACGCAGGCCTCCGTCAAGTGGGCCCACGTTGGTCCCACTCCGGAACCTTCTAGAACCTTACGGTACAATACCGATAAACTCCGAAACCTTTCCGGAATCCAAAAACTGCTTTCCTTTATATGAATCTTATTCTCTGGACCATTCCGGAACCTCTCGTGACGTCCTGGATCTCATCCGAGACTCCGAACTAAAACTCATAAACCAATTATCCATTCTATCCTAGCGTCGATGCACGTTAAGTGTGTGACCCTACGGGTTCGAGAATATGCAGACATGATCTTCTATCAATAATCAATAGCGGGATCTGGAAACCCATATTGACTCCCACATATTCATCGATGATCATATCGGATGAACCACGATGTCAGGATTCAATTAATCCCGTATATGTATTCCCTTCGTCACACGATATTTTACTCGCCCGAGATTTGATCGTCGGTATCACCATACCTAGTTCAATCTCGTTCACAGCAAGTACTTTACTCGTTCCGTAATCCGATATCACTTCGTGATTAACTCCTTAACCACATGCTTGCAAGCGGTGTTGATATCGATTACCGAGTGGGCCCGAAGTATATCTCTCCGACTTGGGAGGGACAAATTCCATCTCGATACATACAACTCAACAAGTACTTTCTGATCACCTGAGAGACACCTTTATTATCACCCTCACATAGGATGACGTTTGTTGACTTCAAAGCTTTCTTCCGATACTAGGGAGTTGTATTATCTCATGGTCTAAGGAATACAATACATGACATAGGAAAAGCTTCGCAAAGATGAACACGATGACACGATCTAATTGCTCTGCTTTATTTGGGTCTGTCCATCACACCATTCTCCTAATGATATGATCTCATTATTAATTGACAACACATGTCTATGGTTAGGAAACCTTAACCATCATTAATCAATGAGCTAGTCCATAGAGGCGTACTAGGGACACGGTGTTGTTCATAAACCACACAAGTATTAAAGTTTCCGCTTAATACAATTCTAGCATGGAATATAAACATTATCATGAACAAGAATTATAATAATAACATCTTTATTATTGCCTCTAGGGCATAATTCCAACAGTCTCCCACTTGCACTAGAGTCAATAATCTAGTTTACATCTGGCAACAATCTAACACCCATGGCATTAAGGTGCTGATCATGTTTTGCTCGTGGAAGAGGTTTAGTCAACGGATCTGCGACATTCAGATCTGTATGTACTTTGCTAATCTTCAGATCTCCATCTGATATATAATCTCGAATTATATGGAAACGGCGGTTGATGTGCTTGGTTTTTGGATGATATCTTGGTTCCTTAGCCAGTGCTATGGCGCCAGTGTTGTCGCACAATATCTCCAGTGGGTCCAAGGCATTTGGAACCACACCAAGCTCAGTGATGAAGTTTCTGATCCAAACTCCTTCACTTGATGCTTCCGAAGCAGCCATGTATTCCGCTTCTGTTGTAGATCCCGCGATCACGCTTTGCTTGCAACTTCTCCAGCTCACAGCTCCACCATTCAAAATATAAACGTATCCTGTCTGAGATTTAGAATCATCCGGGTCGGTGTCGAAGCTAGCGTCGACGTAACGTTTTACGACGAGCTCCTCGTCACCTCCATAGACCAAGAACATTTCTTTAGTCCTATTTAAATACTTTAGGATGTTCTTTACGGCTGTCCAGTGTTCCACTCCTGGATCACTTTGGTATCTGCTCGTCAAACTAAGAGCATTGGACACATCCGGTCTAGTACACAGCATGGCATACATAATAGAACCTATGGCCGAGGCATATGGCACTTTGCTCATAGTTTCTCTATCTTTTACCGTAGCTGGACACTGAGCCTTGCTCAATATCTTACCTGACAACATGGGCAATGAACCTTTCTTTGCTTTATCCATTCTGAACCTCTTCAGAACTTTGTCCAGATATGTACTTTGGCTTAAAGCTATTAGGCGTCTTTCTCTATCTCTATAGATTTTGATGCCTAATATATAAGCAGCTTCCCCTAGGTCTTTTATTGAAAAACATTTATTCAAATAACTCTTCACATCGTTAAGCATATCGATGTCATTTCCAATAATCAATATGTCATCCACATATAGTACTAAAAATGTCACCGAGCTCCCACTCACTTTCTTGTAGATACAAGCTTCGTAGCAATTTGGAATAAATCCAAAACTCTTGATCACTTGATCAAAACGAAGGTTCCAACTCCGAGATGCTTGCTTCAGTCCATAAATGGAACGCTGAAGTTTGCACACTTTATTAGCATCCTTAGGATCGACAAAACCTTCGGGCTGCATCATATACAACTCTTCATCAATGTTGCCATTGAGGAACGCAGTCTTGACATCCATCTGCCATATTTCATAATCATGAAACGCAGCAATTGCTAATAAAATCCGAATGGACTTAAACATCGCTACGGGAGAGAAAGTCTCATCGTAGTCAACACCTTGAACTTGCCGAAAACCTTTTGCGACAAGCCGAGCTTTATAGACAGTAACATTACCATCCGCGTCCGTTTTCTTCTTGAAAATCCATTTGCACTCAACGGCCTTACGGTCGCTAGGAGGATCCACCAAAGTCCACACTTGGTTTTCGCTCATGGATCCCAATTCGGATTTCATGGCCTCTAGCCATTTCTCAGAGTCTGGGCTCATCATTGCTTCCTCATAGTTCGCAGGTTCGCTGTTGTCTAACAACAAGACGGTTAAGACAGGGTTGCCGTACCATTCAGGAGTGGCACGTGACCTTGTCGACCTGCGAAGTTCAGTAGTAGCATCGTTTGAAGTTTCATGATCTTTATCATTAGCTTCCTCTCTTGTTGATGCAGGCGGCGCCGGAACAATTTCTGGTGCTGCGCTACTCTCCAACTCGAGAGAAGGTTCAATAACCTCGTCGAGCTCTACCTTTCTCCCACTCACTTCTTTCGAGAGAAACTCCTTCTCAAGAAAGGATCCGTTCTTTGCAACAAACACTTTGCCTTCGGATCTGTGGTAGAAGGTATACCCAATCGTTTCCTTAGGGTATCCTATGAAGACGCATTTCTCCGCTTTGGGTTCGAGCTTGTCCGGCATCAACTTCTTGACGTAAGCTTCGCATCCCCAAACTTTAAGAAACGACAACTTAGGTTTAGCACCAAACCAAAGTTCATACGGTGTCGTCTCAACGGATTTAGATGGTGCCCTATTTAAAGTGAATGCAGCGGTTTCTAATGCATAACCCCAAAATGATAACGGCAAATCTGTAAGAGACATCATTGATCGCACCATATCTAATAGAGTTCGATTCCGGCGTTCAGACACACCATTGCGCTGTGGTGTTCCGGGTGGTGTTCCGGGTGGCGTGAGTTGCGAAACGATTCCGCTTGCTTTAAGATGCGTGAGAAAATCATAACTCAAATACTCACCTCCACGATCGGATCGTAGAAATTTAATTTTCCTGTTACGATGGTTTTCCACTTCGTTCTGAAATTCTTTGAACTTTTCAAACGTTTCAGATTTATGTTTCATTAAATAGATATACCCATATCTACTTAAGTCATCAGTAAAAGTGAGAAAATAGCGATATCCACCGCGCGTCGAAATACTCATTGGTCCGCACACATCGGTATGTATGATTTCCAATAAGTCCGTTGCTCGCTCCATTATTCCGGAGAACGGGGTTTTGATCATCTTGCCCATGAGGCATGGTTCGCACGTGTCAAATGATTCAAAATCAAGAGACTCCAAAAGTCCATCAGAATGGAGTTTCTTCATGCGTTTTACACCAATATGACCTAGACGGCAGTGCCACAAATAAGTTGGATTATCACTATCTACTTTGCATCTTTTAGCCTCAATGTTATGGATGTGTGTTTCATTGCTTTCGAGATTCAGAAGAAATAAACCATTCACAACAGGTGCATGACCATAAAAGATGTTATTCATATAAATAGAACAACCATTATTCTCAGATTTAAATGAATAACCGTCTTGCAATAAACATGATCCAGATATAATGTTCATGCTCAACGCAGGCACATAATAACACTTATTAAGGTTTAAAACTAATCCCGAAGGTAAAACTAAGGAGAGCGTGCCGACGGCCATCACATCAACTTTTGATCCATTGCCAACGCGCATCGTCACCTCATCTCTTGCTAGCCGCCGTCTATTCCGTAGCTCCTGTTTCGAGTTACAAATATTAGCAACTGAACCAGTATCATATACCCAGGCACTACAACGAGCGCTAGTAAGGTAGACATCAATAACATGTATATCAAATATACCTTTGATGGTGCCAGCCTTCTTGTCCGCTAAGTACTTCGGACAGTTGCGCTTCCAGTGACCCTTGACCTTGCAATAGAAGCACTCAGTGTCCGGCTTAGGTCCAGACTTGAGCTTCTTCTCAGCAGGGGCAACGCGCTTGCCTCCGCCTTTCTTGAAAGATCCCTTTGCTCCCTTAGCTTTCTTAAAGCTAGTGGTCTTGTTGACCATCAACACATGATTGTCTTTCTTGATATCCACCTCCGCAGCTTTCAGCTTAGCGAAGAGCTCAGTGATCGTATCAGTGGAACCAATTTGATTATGAGTAACTACAAAACCTTTGTAGCTAGGAGGGAGTGATTGCAGAACTCTGTCAATCTTGAGCTCCTCTGGAATCTTGCAGTCCAGTTGCTCAAGGCGTTGAGTGTAGCCCGACATCTTAATGGCGTGCTCACTAACGGAACTCCCTTCCTCCATCTTGCAGTTAAAGAACTTCTCAGAGATCTCATATCTCTCAGAACGGGCCTGAGTCTGAAACATCGTTTTCAGTTCCTCAAGTATCTCAAAAGGCCCGCGGTACTTCTCAAAACGATTTTGAAGTTCCGGTTCCATAGAAAACAGCATGGTACTCATAATCGCATCACAATCATCTCTACGAGCATTGAAGTCAGCAAGTTCTTCAGTTTTCGCAGTTGCAACAGGGGTGTCACCTAGCGCTTTGTCAAGTACATAGGCTTTTTGTCCGCCAGCGAGTATGATTCTCAGATTGCGGAACCAGTTGGTGAAGTTAGACCCATTGTTCTTAAGCTTTTCTTTCTCAGCAAAAACGTTGAAGTTGAAGTTGGACTTAGCCATTTGATCTACAACATTGCAAGTACAATTTAGACTATGTTCATGATAACTAGTTCAACTTAATCAAATTACTAGATGAACTCCCACTAAATACAACATCCCTCAAGTTGTTTAGTGAACACGATCCAAATTCACCACACCTAATCCGATCTTCACGAGAAGAGATGTGGTTTCAATGGTGGACAACTAAGTGTCGATCATATCATTCATATGACTCATGTTTAACCTTTCGGTTCGTGTGTTCCGAGGCCATGTCTGTACATGCTAGGCTCATCAAGTCAAACCCAAGTATTTTCCGCGTGTGCAAAACTGGCTTGCACCCGTTGTATGTGAACGTAGAGTTTATAGCACCCGATCATCACGAGGTGCTTGAAAACGACGAACTTTCGCAATGGCGCATACGAGGGGAGAACACAATTTTATCTTGATCTTTTAAGTGAGGAATCATCTTATAATGCTACCGTCGCGATCTAAGCAAAATAAGATACATAAAATGATAAACATCACATGCATATAATTTTATGTGACATGGTATAGCCAATCTCCGCGCCATGATCTCCATCTTGTGCGCGCCGGCATGATCTCCATCACTCCACCATGATTGCCTCCACCACGAATAGCAACTACAACTATTGCTAACTATTTAGCGATAAAGTAAAGCTATTACATGGCGTATAAGAAGTTGACACGCAGGTCATACACAATTATAAAGACAACCATATGGCTCTAGCCGGTTGTGAACTTATCGACATGCAAGTCGTGAAAGATTACAAAACATGATCATTGCATACAACTCAATTCATACACATCATGTCTTGGGCCATACCATATCACAAAAAACTCCCTGCAAAAACAAGTTAGACGCCTCTACTTTGTTGTTGCATGTTTTACGTGGCTTATGGGAGTAGCAAGCTAAGAACGATTCTTACCTACGAAAAGCCACAACGGTGATATTATGGTTGCTAACATCCGATGTAAATCCCATGACTACTATAGTGAGAGAAACTGGCATCCACCAGCCGCATGTATGGAACAAGCCACACGTCAAGTGCGGAGCCGGTCTCGCGAACGCGGTCGCGTAAAGTTGGCCTGGACCGCTTCGATCTCACTATACCGCGCCATAAGAGATACACAACAAGAGGTTTGCAACAGAAAACATCAACGCCCGCAACAAACATGTTGCGTTCTACTCGTGAAACACATCTACGCATAGATCTAGCTCTGATACCACTGAAGGGTTTCGTAGCATAGTAAATCAAAAAATTTCCTATGCAACAAACAAGAAAGCCAAGATCTAATCTAGGAGATGTAATCAACGAGAGAGGTAGATGAGATCTTCATACCCTTGAAGATTCGCACAACGGAAACATTCAAGAGAACGTGGTTGACGTAGTCGTACTCGCCGTCTCCTCCTCGCGATCCGATCCGATCCTACGCCGCAAGTGGCGGCGCCTCCGAGAGTTGCACACGTGCGGTGCAGCGACGTCTCCTCCTTCCTTGGTCCAGCAAGTATGGTGGAGAGATAGATTGGATCGGCAGCACGACGGCGTGGTGCTTATGGTGGAGAGTTTCTGCGGCAGGGCTTCGCCTACGCGCAGTCGTGAGAGAGAGAGGGAGGGCAGCAGTTGGCGGCTAGGGTTTGGGTTAGGGTGAGAGAGGGCTGCGCCCTTGCCCCCCTATATATAGAGGGGTGGCCGGCCAAGGCCAGCTTGGCCTCTCACCAAACCCTAGCCGACTTGGAGTAGGAAGAGTGGGGGGCAAGTTTCCCCCCTTCCTTCTTTGAAGACTCCCTTAGGGTTTCCCCTTGGGCTGGCCGGCTGGGCCTTAGGGGCCTTGTGCGCCTGGCCCAGGGCGGCCAGGGCACTTCCCCTTAGGCCCACGCAGGCCTCCGTCAAGTGGGCCCACGTTGGTCCCACTCCGGAACCTTCTAGAACCTTCCGGTACAATACCGATAAACTCCGAAACCTTTCCGGAATCCAAAAACTGCTTTCCTTTATATGAATCTTATTCTCCAGACCATTCCGGAACCTCTCGTGACGTCCTGGATCTCATCCAAGACTCCGAACTAAAACTCATAAACCAATTATCCATTCTATCCTAGCGTCGATGCACGTTAAGTGTGTGACCCTACGGGTTCGAGAATATGCAGACATGATCTTCTATCAATAATCAATAGCGGGATCTGGAAACCCATATTGACTCCCACATATTCATCGATGATCATATCGGATGAACCACGATGTCAGGATTCAATTAATCCCGTATATGTATTCCCTTCGTCACACGATATTTTACTCGCCCGAGATTTGATCGTCGGTATCACCATACCTAGTTCAATCTCGTTCACAGCAAGTACTTTACTCGTTCCGTAATCCGATATCACTTCGTGATTAACTCCTTAACCACATGCTTGCAAGCGGTGTTGATATCGATTACCGAGTGGGCTCGAAGTATATCTCTCCGACTTGGGAGGGACAAATTCCATCTCGATACATACAACTCAACAAGTACTTTCTGATCACCTGAGAGACACCTTTATTATCACCCTCACATAGGATGACGTTTGATGACTTCAAAGCTTTCTTCCGATACTAGGGAGTTGTATTATCTCATGGTCTAAGGAATACAATACATGACATAGGAAAAGCTTCGCAAAGATGAACACGATGACACGATCTAATTGCTCTGCTTTATTTGGGTCTGTCCATCACACCATTCTCCTAATGATATGATCTCATTATTAATTGACAACACATGTCTATGGTTAGGAAACCTTAACCATCATTAATCAATGAGCTAGTCCATAGAGGCGTACTAGGGACACGGTGTTGTTCATAAACCACACAAGTATTAAAGTTTCCGCTTAATACAATTCTAGCATGGAATATAAACATTATCATGAACAAGAATTATAATAATAACATATTTATTATTGCCTCTAGGGCATAATTCCAACACAAGATATATAACTTCAAGCACGATGGCTATCACAAATGTAAAGTGCATAAGTAGTGGAGCTCGGATAAGAGTTACCGAGGCACGAAGGAGACGAAGATGTATCCCGAAGTTCACTTCCAAAGGAAGCTAGTCTCCGTTGGAGAGGTGTGGCGGCTTAATGCACTCCGAACGCCACAAAGGCCTCACCTTAAGATGTGGTAGCACAATGCTCACCAAATGCCACAAAGGCTCACCTCAAGATGCGGAGGCATGCTACACACCAAACGCCACAAAGGCTCACCTTATTCTCCTCGCACTCTCGCACAAAGCAAGATGCCACGATTCACTATGGGACACTTGAGGGCGGTCACCGAACCCGTACAAGCTTGGGGCAATCTCCACAACTTAATTGGAGGCTCCCAAGAATCGCCACAAAGGCACCACAAAGGTTGGGGAATCTCCACAACTTAATTGGAGGCCCCAAGTATATGCCACAAAGGCCACTAAGCCATCTAGGGTTCCAAGAACCCAAGAGTAATAAGCTCACAACTTCCACTTACCCGAATCTCCGAGGAGAACTCAAACCGATGCACCAAATGCAATGGCAAGAGCACACAAAGTGCTCAAATCTTTCTCTCCCAAATTCTACCAAAGCAACAAATGCTATGGAGGAATATGAGAGGAAGAACAAAGGAAATCCACAAAGAACTCCAAGATCTAGATCCAATAGGTTCCCCTCACTTAGAGGAGAATTTGATTGGTGGAAAGATAGATCTAGATCTCCTCTCTCTTTTCCCTCAAGAAGATGCAAGAATCATTGGAGGGATTGAGAGATAGCAAGCTTGAGAAGGTCAACAATGGAGGAGAGAACTTGCAAGGATGGTTGGGGATCCATTGGGGAAGAAGGGTCCCTTAAATAGGTCCCCCAAAATCCAACCGTTATATCCAGAATTCGTCCGGGCCGGAGTCTCCGCCCTTGGGCCGGAGTCTCCGGTGCCCCGGGGTCATTCGGGGGCCTTAGGACGGACGATTCAGGTGCCAGGCCGGAGTTGGGCCGGAGACTTTGCGTCTCGGGCCGGAGACTCCGGCCACCCAAAAACTGGCAGCAACACCAACACGAAAACGATCATAACTTGAGCATCCGGACTCCGTTTTTGATGATCTTGGGCTCGTTGGAATCACGACAACGAGCTCTACAAGTATATGTTTAAAAACATCATAGTCCAACAAGTGAGGATAAAACCAAATGATGAAAGGTTTGACCTCTCTTTAAAGACGAACCGGTAAAACCTCCAAACACCAAAAACTCAATAAGTGTTTCATGCAAAATTCGTTTTTGATGAGTTAGAGCTTGTCATGGAAATAACCACAAGCTCTAAAACCTCACATGGATAAGCCAAATAAGAACCAAGAAAGATGATGCCAAGTATGCAAAGGTTTGAGCTCTCTTCGAATGATGCGATTAAGTTACTCACTCGAGAGCCCCTCTTGATAGTACAGTTACCAATCCTATAACCCGGTCTCTCAACTAACATCATGAGACTGATAAGAAAGAAACCCTATCAAGATCATATCTTTGCCTTGAGCAAAATCCACTTGATCTAGATGATGACCGTCTTGTCTTCCTCAAGTTGGAACACCTTTCTTGATCTTGCTTGCTTGGTGAAGTCTTGCGAATTGCTCCCCCATCCACCATTATGGGAAAGACTCTCGTTAAGCATATCTTCACTTATCCATGATCACAATATATATGGCAAGCTTCAAGCATATGATCTCGTCTAGATTCCATCTTGAACTTGCGCTTCGGCTTGATCAATTCTTGAATCAACTCTTCTTTCTCCACAATGATGGTGTCTTGAAGATTCACATGAGAGCTCACTCAATCTTATTCTTCAAGACACACTTGATATAGGCTCAACTAGCTTATGATCAATCTTTGGATAACTACTTGAATAACACTTTGGCCATCACATAATCTTCTTCATTGTCTTCTTCATACAACCTTGAAACCAACAAATGGTTCAAGCATTGTCTATGGACAAGACCTACAAATATAACTCAATGCAAATATTAGTCCATAGGGATTGTCATTAATTACCAAAACCACACATGGGGGCTCCATGCTCTTTCAATCTCCCCCATTTTGGTAATTGATGACAATCTCTTTGAGAGGATTTATATAATGAATTTAAAGAACCAAAATGGTTGCACTAACATCAAATACTACAAAAGTATGTGATGTTAGTAGAACCACCATATATAGAGCAAACTCCCCCACAATCTATGCACGTGTGAATGATCTTGATTTCATTGCATATATTGCCAACCAAGGTTGTTGGTGGAGTTTCCTCTATATACTCAACCATGCAAAGCATGAAAGGCAAATGCTTAAGAATAAAACCAAAGCATAAAACCCAATTCCCTTTAAACCCTTGAAACTTCTCCCCCATTGGCACCAATTGCCGAAATGGGCGGGAAACTTAGAAGGCCAATATAGAGAGAGTTCCTCCATAATGTGTGCATAACCAAAAGTAAAATTGAAAACATATGCACATATCCAAATATGAAAACTTGGAGGAAATCAAACTATATTGAGGATCAAAGATTGCAAATAAAATAAGATCACATAGTGAAGAAACTTCCAACGAATGAAGAAAGCAATCAAATGATCCGAAGAACAAATTAAATAAAGATATTATGATAAGACCAAAAAATGCTCTAAATAATATGAGGAGGCTCCCCAAGGTTTGTGTACAAAATATTCTATTTGAATTGAAGTATAAGGTGCACAAACATGGAATCATCACTCCCTCAATATTATTGAAAACAAAATGATACCAAGTGAAGTCAAATACTATGATAACCGCAAAATGGTGCTTTAAATGAAATGAGGAAGCTCCCCAAGGTACGTGCAAAAAAAATGGAGTGTTTGCATTTGGATACAATTTGCACAACATGGAATCCTCACTCCCTCAATAACATTTAAAACGCAACCTGTCGTGGGGATGACTTAGGGGGCGCATCATGGGCCAGGCAGTATGCCGGCTGGCGTCCCAGGAGTCCACACGAATTCCGCACGAAGAGACCGGCTCCGTCCGAAGGGCCGGCTGCGCCAGCAGCCGGCTGGCGACTCCGCGGGGAGAGCTGGAGCCGGGCGATGAAGACAAAACCCCTCAACGGTTGTCTGGCCAAAAGCAGGACGATCCCGACAAGAGCGACAGAGGCGCAGGACAGGAGTGACGAGCGCCACGACCACGACCGACCAATGAGAAGACGAAGACTCTTCCCCACGGTGGATCCAAGGCAAAAGGGAGGGGATATGCCCTCCAGATGCCAGTCCAGGGAAAAGGCACTTTATAAAGTGCCTTTGTCAGAGCGTGGCCGAGGGAAGATCACGCCAAGGACGCCGCCGCCGAGGAGCCGGCAGCCGGCCGAAGCGTTACCAAACCCTGTAACCAGGCCCCCGTCTATATAAGGGGGCCTGGACCTTTAGCATAGGGAGATCCAATCTTCTTCTTCCTCCTCTAGCCGAACAGCTCGAGGAGCACTGTAATCGCTGCTAACCAATCAATACGAAGCAGGCAGGAAGTAGGGGTTTACCTCCAACCGGGAGGGCCCTGAACCTGGGTAAACCGAGGTGTCTCTGTTGGCACAATCCCGAGCCGGACCCATCGTCACCAACGTCGAGCCCCTCCGATAAGCCTCCCCATGGCTACTGTCTCTAAATTCCTATGACAGTTGGCGCCCACCGTGGGGCAAAGCGCGGTGGCGAGCGGAGTCAAGTTCCGGCCGGGACCCTCCGGCGAGAAGGTCGCCTCCGGCCTCGTCTGGAGGTTCGGCACCTTCGACTGCGTCGACGACAACTTGGCCCACTTCAAGAATGGCTTCGGCAATGGCGGTTCCTTCCTCGACGTCGGCGGCCACCGTTTCTACGTCGCCAAGCCCTTCCCGAAGGAGATCACCGACGTCTTCGACTCTCCCTGTGACGAAGGCTCGAGCTGCGGCGAAAGCAGCAGGCTTGGCGCTTTGGTTGAGGTGATGGCCCTGGGAGAGGATGAGGGCGGCGACTCACCGCGCCCCGAGCGCCCGTCGCTCGAGCGCCCACCTCCACAGGAGCGAGATGCTCCACTCCCAGAGCGGGACGCCCCGGACGTTTCCGTGGTGGACCTGCGCGCTCCCCTGGACCGCGTCATCGATCCCGCTCGGGTCGCCGAGGCCTTGGAGCGGACGCGCCTCGTTCTCCTTGGCAAGGCGGCTGAAGACGAGGCCAACCGGCGCCGCGTGAGCACCACGCTCGGCGAGTTCTATGACGTGCACAGAGACGCACCGATCGAGCTCGCCCGTGACCTGCGCCGCAGCTTCGCCACCGCAGTCCCTGGCCAGATCCAGCGGCCGCCATCGGCAAGTCAAGGCCGCGGAGGGCGTGGGCACGGCGGCCGTGCTCCCAGCGGTACCGCTCAAGGCCGTCGCGCCAAGCAAGGCGGCGGGGCAGGCAGGCCATGCCAGTCCCAGGAGTCAGCACCAGGGTCGGAGCCCCAGGCTCACCCATCGACGCTGGACATCCACCTGTGGCTAGACCACGTTCAGGCGACCTCTAGGGGATCCGCTAGCTCAAAGCGAGCGGCTCCTAACCAAGGAGGCCCGGGGGCTGCAAGCAGCGGTCATGGGCGCAAAGAGGGCAAGTACACCCTCGATGCTGCACTTGATCAGCCGTGTAAGTTTCACACCTCCCCGGGCAGGGAAGCGACCCACTCCACGCGTCAGTGCCGTTTCATGAGAGAGCTGGAGCAGCGCGCTCGGCAGATCCCGAGTACGCCGCATGCACAACCGGCTGGAGGTCAGGAGGACCAATGGCGCGAACCGGCTGGAGGCGAGCCGGATCAAGATGATGACTTCCCGACGGACATAGAGCAGTATCACATCTTTACTACCCCCGGCAAGGATAAAAGGAGCGACCTTTGGCATGAGGCGGAGGTGAACGCCGTGATGCCTGCAGAGCCCCAGTTCATGCATTGGTCCGAGGCGGCCATTACCTGGGGGCGCGAGGACCACCCAAGGCTGATGCCCAGCCCAGGAGAATACGCCCTGGTCGTGGACCCTGTCGTGTGCTCCGATACACACATGTGCCGGTTCTCCCGCGTGCTCATCGACGGCGGCAGTAGTATCAACCTCCTTTACCGGAGCTCTCTGGAGAAGTTGGGCATCCCGCTTGCTCAACTGAAACCTAGCCGGCTCACCTTCCATGGCATCATGCCTGGGCATTCTTGTACCCCTTTGGGCAAGGTGCGGCTGGAGGTTCTCTTCGGAAAGAAGGGGAATAGCCGCCGCGAGCCTATCTGGTTCGAGGTGGTGGACATCAGTAGTCCCTACCACGCGCTGCTAGGCCGACCGGCCCTGGCTAAGTTCATGGCCGTCCCACACTACGCCTATCTGAAGATGAAGCTCCCAGGGCCCAGAGGCGTGATCACAGTCTCGGGAAGCTTCAAGAAGTCCCTGGCCTGTGCCAAGGAAAGCTCGCAGCTGGCGGAAGCGCTGGTCGTCGCCGAGGAGAAGAGGCAGCTTCTACATCGCGGGGAGCTAACTCAGCAAGATGTGCCAGTTCGCCAGTCGCCGGCGGAGCAATTCAAGCCGGCCAACAATACCAAGAAGATCCTGCTGGACGAAAGCGACCCCTCCAAGTACGTCATCATCGGCACCGGCTTGTCTGCCAAATAGGAAAGCGAGCTCACCAGCTTCCTCCGTGAGAATCGGGACATCTTCGCATGGTCACCAAAGGACATGCCTGGTGTGCCGAGGGAGCTGGCTGAGCACGCACTCAACGTCCGGCCGGACGCCAAGCCGGTCAAGCAGCCGTTGCGGCGGTTCGCAGAAGAGAAGAGGAAAGCAATCGGCGAGGAGATTGCCCGGCTCCTAGCAGCCGGCTTCATCATGGAAGTGTTTTACCCTGACTGGCTCGCGAACCCAGTCTTGGTTCTGAAAAAGAACAACACTTGGCGAATGTGTATCGACTACACCAGCCTCAACAAGGCCTGCCCCAAGGATCCTTTCGCACTGCCACGGATTGACCAGGTGATCGATTCCACAGCGGGCTGTGACCTGCTGTCCTTCCTGGATGCTTATTCAGGCTACCACCAGATCCCGCTCTTCCAGCCGGATCAGATCAAGACCTCCTTCATCACCCCATATGGAGCCTACTGCTACGTCACCATGCCATTCGGCCTGAAGAACGCTGGAGCCACTTACCAGCGAACCATGCAGCGATGTCTGCAAGGGCAGATTGGGAGGAACGTGCACGCCTATGTGGACGACGTGGTGGTGAAGACCAAGCAGAGCAACACGCTCCTGGACGATCTCAGGGAGACCTTCACCAACCTGCGGCGCTATCGCATGAAGCTCAACCCTGAGAAGTGCACCTTCGGTGTGCCGGCTGGACAGCTCCTAGGCTATATCGTTTCCCAGTGAGGGATCGAGGCTAACCCCTCGAAGATAAAAGCCATCGAGGCCCTAGAGAAGCCCACCCAGCTCAGGGATGTGCAGAAGTTCGCTGGATGCTTGGCCTCGCTTAGCCGGTTCGTCAGCCGGCTCGGGGAGAAGGCCATGCCGTTGTACCAGCTGATGAAGAAGACAGACCACTTCGTTTGGTCCCAGCGCGCTGACGACGCCTTCAACGACCTCAAGCGAGCCTTGTCTACCGCGCCAATCTTGGCTGCGCCGGCTCTGCGAGAGCCAATGCTGCCCTACATCGCAGCAACCCCACGTGTTATCAGTGTCGTGATCGTGGTGGAGCGCATCGAGGAAGGCAGAGAGCTGCCGGTTCAACGCCCGGTGTACTACCTGAGCGAGGTGCTCACTCTCTCCAAGCAGAACTACCCGCACTATCAGAAGGTCGCGTACGGCGTGTACATGGCGGCCAAGAAGCTGAAGCACTACTTCGAGGAGCACCCAATCACGGTGGTGAGCACCACTCCGCTCTCGGAGATCATCGGATGCAAGGACGCGTCAGGAAGGGTGGCCAAGTGGGCGATTGAGCTCGCAGCTCATACCATTCAGTACAAGCCCAGGACGACGATCAAGTCGCAGATCATAGCGGATTTCTTCGCGGACTGGGGACCTGCCACAAGACGAAGCGGAAGCTAGGCGAATTCAGCGCCGAGCTGGGGCATACACCATCATCAACAGCGAGCTGTACAAGCGCAGCGTGTCAGGCATCTTCCAGAAGTGCATCGAGCAGGAAGAAGGGATAGAGCTGCTAAGGGAGATACACCAGGGAGAGTGCGGGCATCACGCCTCTTCCAGAGCTTTGGTGGCCAAGGCCTTCCGTCATGGTTTCTACTGGCCGATGGCCAAGCAGAATGCAGAGCAGCTGGTGAAGCAGTGCAATGGTTGCCAGCGCTTCTCCAAGCACAGGAACACTCCAGCGGCAGCCCTCAAGACCATCCCGCTCACCTGGCCGTTCGCTGTCTGGGGACTGGACATGGTAGGGCCATTCAAAACCGCACCCGGGGGCTTAACGCATCTGCTAGTTGCTGTGGACAAGTTCACCAAGTGGATTGAGGCCAAGCCAATCAAGAAACTCGATGGCTCGTCCACGATCAAGTTCTTCAACGGGATCATCACAAGATACGGAGTACCCCACAGTATCATCACCGACAATGGGACGAACTTTGCAAAGGGAGTCTTTGCTGACTACTGTGGTCAGAAAGGCATCCGGCTGGACCTGGCGTCAGTGGCGCACCCTCAGTCAAACAGACAAGTGGAAAAGGCGAATGGGCTGATCCTGGCCGGCATCAAACCAAGGCTGGTCGAGCCTCTCGAGCGCTCAGCCGGCTGTTGGGTCGAGGAGCTACCCTCAGTGCTCTGGAGCCTGCGCACCACTCCAAACCGCTCTGTGGGCTTCACACCCTTCTTCCTAGTCTATGGAGCAGAGGCGGTGTTACCCACGGACATCGAATTCGACGCGCCCAGAATTGTCCAGTACACGGAGAAACAAGCAAAAGAAGCTCGCGAAGATGGCATCGACCTCCTCGAGGAGGCTCGAGAGCAGGCTCTGGCCAGATCAGCGCTCTACCAGTAGCAGCTGCGACGATACCACAGCCGGAAAATTCGCCCGCTCGTGTTTCGCGAAGGTGATCTCGTACTCCGGCTGGTCCAAAGCACTAAAGGCATGTATAAGCTGTCTCCTCCCTGGGAGGGACCGTTCATTGTCAGCCGGGTGTTGGGCAATGGGGCGTATTACCTCATCGACGCACAAGAGCCCAGAAAGAACAAGGCAGATAACTCTGACAAGGAGACCGAGCGTCCCTGGAATGTCAGTCTCCTAAGACCTTTCTTCTGTTAAGGCGAAAGCTTGTACCCCGAAAAATGTGTCAATGAATAAAGGAAAACGGAGCGGCAAGTTACGGCCGGCTCCGGGGAAAAGCACTCCGTGCATGTTTTGTTTCCTGCGTTATTCACTTGACCGGCAGCCGGCTCCAGGCACCGAGCCACAGCCGGCTGCCCCGAAAACGATCGATCTCTCACCAGCCGGATGAGTACCGCGTATGACGAAGGTCTCGAGCCCAACCTCCACCCTCCGGCTCCGCGTAGCCGGACGGATAGGAGCCGGCAGGCCACATACGAGGGAAAGCCGCGGAGCAGAACCACAAGCGATAGAAAAACCACTCAACCAAGCGTTAAGGGCGGTACCTGTCAACTAATCGTAGGCTAGCACGAGTCGGGGGCCCGAAAGACCGAAGTACTACTTCTCACTCCGCGGCACGCTCCGACCCTAGGCCGGCATTCGGCTGCCGGCCCAAGGGAGACCAACCGGCACCAGGCTGCCGGTTGGGGGTAGAAGGGCCGAAGGGTGGGAAGATTAAGGAAAAAGTTGAGGGAACCGGGCAAATGCAAAGCCAGCGAGAAGCTGATAGGCACAGTCTTTGACGTTTGGGCTGAGAAGCCACGCCCAAGAGGTTCAAAGCTAGAGCTACCTCGCTTGGTGATCGGTATCGTTTGCGAAAAATTAGTTTCGAGCTAGCCGTCAGTCCAGCTACCCCAAAACTCGGGGGCTAGGGGGAAAGGGAATTGGTCCTCAGAAGCAGGCCAGCTCCAGTACCTCGCCGGCTGTTCGAGCAGCCGGCGCTGCGACACGATCGGTAAACGAGCAGCGAAATCGAAACCTAACGCCCGCAAAGCAACAGCTAGAGCTGAAGGCTAGGAGGTCTGCTCCAATCGTGGCTTGGGACGTGCGAAGGCCTGGGAGGGGAAACATGCCGGCTTCAACCTCGCCCGAGCCGGTACAAGATGCGGTTCCCGTTCCGTTCGCGCTGGAGCCGGAGCTAGCCCATCCTTCATGGAGCCGGCCAGCAGAAACGCCGGTCCATCCGCGTTGGAGCCGGAGCTAGCCTGCGTTCCCTAGAGCCGGCTAGCAGGAGCATCGCTCCCTCTGCATCGAAGCCAGAGGAGCCCCGCCCGAAGCGTTTGCGCAGGCCAGTGACTATCGTAGTCTCTACCTACGGATTCGTGCAACAAGCGATCTCGCTAAGAGAAGAACCACCGCGACGCAGCGATGTCAAGCAGAAGGCGTTTTGCGCGATGGCAAAAGTACACAATTGAGAAAGACGTTCACACAGCAAAGATGTTCATACAGCGAACGAAGATTTGCAGGAAGCTAAAGAAGGTTCTTAGCCATGCGGCTGGTGGTTACATAGTAAGGGCCACGCTAAGGGCCGGAATAGCAAAAGGACTCCCGCGCCTAGCCCCTAGACTCCTGCTGATGACAACATCGCCGAGAGGGAGGCTTCGGGGCAGCTCGCCGATCATGGCCAGGGAGAATAGGCGCGGGCGCAGCCGGAGCCGTCGATGACGCGGACGCAGAGGATGTGCGACCCGGCGCGGTGGGTCAGGATGAGAGACCACCCCCGCTCCAGGCCGTAGTCGTGGAAGAACCGCCCCCACCCCCCGGTGAGGTAGCTCTTCCCCTCCCCGTCATGGAGGACCTCGATGTCGTACAGCGGCTGCCCACCGCTGCCGTCCTCGATCATGAAGCTCGTCGGGGGATTCCTCCCCATGGTGCCAACGAAGCTGGCAGGGAGCGGTAGACGCTCATTGCTCCCAGCCAGTAGAGGCGCCAAGGCAGTGGCAAACCCATGCACCGGAACATAGGAAAGCCGCTGCTTGGTGGGTGGCCGCGGCGGCGCCTTCGGCGCTTTCCCGGCGGCCGCGCTGGAGGAACCGACGACGTCCAGACTGGCGAGGCCTGGAGGGGCGGCCCCGAACGCCATCGCGGCGCCGACAAGGGCCGCCGCCGCTTGCAGGGGCGTCCCGGTGAGGCCGGCGACGGAGGTCGCGGCCGTGGAAACCGCGGCACCGCTGGCAGCCGCAGTCGCAGTCCCGCCGGGAGCCGCGGTGCTGAAGGAGGAGTGGCCGATCCTAAGGGGCCCGGCGGCAGCAGCGGTGGTGGCCGCGGCCGCAAGCGCAGCCAGGGTCTTCTTGTTGCGGCTGCTCTGCGGGCGACCGCGTTTCCGAGACATTGGCGGCTTCCCCGCCAGGCCACCAAGCGGGCGACCACGCTCGCCTGACCCGTCGCCGGCCCCGGCTCCGCAGTTCGCCCCGGACGCCGACATTGAGAGCGGAGGCGACGGTTCCGGCCAGGCAGGGAAGTGGAGGCGACAGGTGAAGGAAGCGGAACGCTCGAGAGTGAGGAAAGCCCTCGAAGGTTTCGAGATTTAAAGAATAACCCCCGATGGTTCAGCAACCAACTTCCGTATCGTGCGCCACTGCGGCGGTTGCCACAGCGGATCGTGGGAGGAGTTGATGGGACACGTCGTTTCAGCACGCTGACTTGGGAAGTTGTGGCGATAATAATTCCGAAGTCGAAATGACGAGACCAGCCACTAGCGCGCTGCATCGGCCGCTACGAGGGAACGAGACCCGAAGCGGCGCAAGTTCCCAGGAGACGGCATGATGGCTCGCGGCTCACCGGCTCGCGGCCTCCAACCGGGCCGCGTCCTGGAGCCGGTTCGTCCCGAGACGGCCAGGAAAGCTCCGCAAGGCCCAGCCTCGACGACTGAATCGACCAAATCGAGCCGGAGGACCTAGGACTTCGATGAAGACAAGCAAAACTTCGGCGAAGAGAAGAACCCGCCGAAGCCCCATGCTAGCCCATGAGACTTCGCCAGTTTCGGGGGCTAGTGTCGTGGGGATGACTTAGGGGGCGCATCATGGGCCAGGCAGTATGCCGGCTGGCGTCCCAGGAGTCCACACGAATTCCGCACGAAGAGACCGGCTCCGTCCGAAGGGCCGGCTGCGCCAGCAGCCGGCTGGCGACTCCGCGGGGAGAGCTGGAGCCGGGCGATGAAGACAAAACCCCTCAACGGTTGTCTGGCCAAAAGCAGGACGATCCCGACAAGAGCGACAGAGGCGCAGGACAGGAGTGACGAGCGCCACGACCACGACCGACCAATGAGAAGACGAAGACTCTTCCCCACGGCGGATCCAAGGCAAAAGGGAGGGGATATGCCCTCCAGATGCCAGTCCAGGGAAAAGGAACTTTATAAAGTGCCTTTGTCAGAGCGTGGCCGAGGGAAGATCACGCCAAGGACGCCGCCGCCGAGGAGCCGGCAGCCGGCCGAAGCGTTACCAAACCCTGTAACCAGGCCCCCGTCTATATAAGGGGGCCTGGACCTTTAGCATAGGGAGATCCAATCTTCTTCTTCCTCCTCTAGCCGAACAGCTCGAGGAGCACTGTAATCGCTGCTAACCAATCAATACGAAGCAGGCAGGAAGTAGGGGTTTACCTCCAACCGGGAGGGCCCTGAACCTGGGTAAACCGAGGTGTCTCTGTTGGCACAATCCCGAGCCGGACCCATCGTCACCAACGTCGAGCCCCTCCGATAAGCCTCCCCATGGCTACTGTCTCTAAATTCCCACAACACAACCATTTGCAAGAGATCATAGAGGAGAAATTAAGCTTAACACTTGCTTCAAACAAATGGTTGAGCAACAAGCAAGGGACAACATATTAAAAGGCTCAACCAAAGGAATGTGTGATATGAATGACAAAGCATATTATAAGACTAATACAAGGATAAGCATAGAGCATCCACATAGTCTTTAATGAATGAAATTGCTTAGCATTCCATCCCAACACATAAGGTTCAAAAAAGATATCAAATAAGGAGATATCATCTCTCATGTGTATAAGTTTCTAAGTAGACAACATCATAAAGATAATTATCACAAAGAAACATGTACACATAAAATAGATACTAAGAATAGAACATGATATCCAAAATGAAGTCATGCAATATACCAATGAGATTTTTTCCTTTTAAAGCACGGCCAAAGGCTCAAATTTTCTTATTGTATATTGATGAACTTCAACCACAAAAAAGTCAAAGACATCACAAATATCAACAAGGGAAAGAAGATAGTTGGGATGCTTTGAGAAAAGCAACAAGTATCACAAAGATGGATACCAAAAGAAAGTACTAAATTTACACTTTCAACCATATTGCACATGTGAGAAACTTGAGGAATTGATATGCAATAAAATTGCTAAATTGACATATATGGGATAGGAGAATCATGAACATGATTTTATATGTTCCCAATAATATGCACTCATCTCAAATTACTCACAATTGCAATAAAGAGGTTTCATTAAGACCTTTGCAAGAAGCACAACATTTGCAAATAAAGATTTTCCATGCCATGAAACAACCTACACAAGGTTGGATACTAGAAAAGTATGCATGAAGAAGATACTTGTTACCAAGATATCAATGGTAGGATCTAGTAGATAGGAGTCCTTCAATAATCCTAGCTTGCCTCAAATTATCATTTAGTCACCACTTCATCCTTATTATTGAGACAAGCACCAATATATCTCCATGTACCTAAAAACAAAGTTCAAGTACAAGATGGTTCCCAAACTCATTGGGTCCAAAGTAGTTAGAGAAACTACAATATATAGGACAAACTCCACATAAATATGTGCAAATAGATATGAACTTGAATTTCAAGCACAACTTAGCCAATTTAGGATTTGATAGAGTTTTGCCTATATATTGGAACAACGAAAGCAAAGCATGCCATAAATTATACATTTAGTAAGAATGCATGCACAATACTTTCAAGAGCCAAAGCGAGATACAATTTGAACAAAACACCAAGAAGACCAAGAAGTCACACAAAGGTGTGAAAACTAAAAGTTGTCCAAACTATATCAAAGAATCCAATCAACACAAGATTGGTTTCAAAGTTCAACAAGTGAACAAATCAAAAGCCAATGAGCATAAAATCACTACAAGACACATGCTCAAAGACATATCTCATTTTAAGAGTGAAAAACAAATTACAAGGAATGAGATAAGAAACTCCCAAAGAGAGCAAGGTTCCAACAACAAACCAAACTCTCCACACTTTTTATGATGGCACACTAAGTACCAAAAAGAAAAGATTTGTCTTCCAACAATAATCAAAACTAATTGAAATAAGCACAAGAGTGTGTTATAACAAATATAGGAGAGCTCCCCCAAGATTAGTGCATTATTTATGATTTTGCATTTGGATAGAAAATACACACAAATGGGATAATCACATCTACCTACATAGAAATAACACAAAATAAGTTCAACAAAATCAAATGGAATCACAAGAGTGATAAAAGACAATGGGAGTTAAAGCAAATACATTTCTTGGCGAGAGATAAGGCAATTAAAAGCAATAGCCAAAGTAAAGATGATCAATATAAAAATACCACATGATAGATTACCAATTTTCCAAGGAGAAGAGGTATATGGAGTTATTTCCAGTGGTAGTTTACACATAAATCCAAGATCATCTTCACAACAAATGAGCATATGAAAAAGGATAAGAATTAAGCACCATGCCAAACAAATATATTCTTGATAGACTCAAATAGTTAAACAATCACGCAAAGCAATTATTAGGATAGCTTGAAGCAAATGGTTTTCCAACTTTGATGTAGTATTCCACATTTTAGGAAAACCCTATCAAGAAAGTATCTCACAAACAAGATCCAAAATAAGAGCAATAAAACAATTTGGGAAATTGGAACTTGTTCGAGAAAACATGCCACATAGAAGCAAGATAATTTACAATATCAACACTATGTGACACAACCTCAAATATACACATTTCATGGATTTGTAATATGCACAAAGCACAATACTCCCCCATAATGTGATAAAACCAATTTTCAAATAAGTTGTTAAAGTCAATTTCCATAGGGCCTAGAAATTCCGAGGGGGACCGGAGTCTCCGGGGTTGAACCACCGGAGACTCCGGAGTAGAACCATCGGAGTCTCTGGGGTAGAACCAACGGAGTCTCCGGGGTAGAACCAATGGAATATCCAAACCTAGAAAATTAAACTTTACCAACAAGAGGCAAATAGAATCCAACAAGATGATTAATGGACATTATAGAATTTGAATTTCTCATGAAAATGACATACCACATAGAGACTAGATAATCTTTAAATATCAACACTAAGTGGTATTCCTCATGTACACACATTTTTAGGATAGTGAAGTGCCAAAGCATATCACTCCCCCAAAATGGGATGGTCCATTAATCACTCACAAGAGCCAAGTAAGATAGATCAAGATGCAATGGGCTCTACAATAACAACCGTACATGGTGTGCAAACCAACATGCACATACTTGATTACTCAAAATAAAGCATTTAGGGAGCACAACATATACAAACACATGCAAGATACAAAACCACACACATGCGAAGGGGCGAGTAACTTTCAATGTAGATAAGTTGAATACATGTTACCGCAAGGAGGAACAATGAATATATGATAGAAATAAGATAATCCAATTGACTTGACTTGAGACAATATAATTAATGAAGATCCCTTAATTCTTCATGATATAGCCAAGTCTCCAAAGCCCTCCATTGAACACCTATTGATCAAGTTTTGGCTTGTTGGTCCCCAACCAAGTTGGGTCCTAAGAGGTTAGACACAATAGGTTTGGCAACCCAAATGGTTCTTTTCTTGACACCACTTTGAGTACCAACAAATTTGGCAAACACATTTCCAACCTTATCCTTACAAAGTGAATAAGCATCATCGATTATGAGAGGGTTGGATGAGTTACCAATAGAGCATGTAGAAGAAAGGTGACCCTTCTCACGGCATATGTAGCAAGATCTTATCTTTCCTTTCTTCTCATATGATTTCTCCACAATGGGAGCATTGGGTTGATTCTTCTTAGGAGGTAGCTTTTCTTCATCTTGAGGAAGAACTTGAGTTTGAGCTTGAGGCCGCTTTCCTTTTTGCTTCTCACTTAGATGCTTCTTCTTCAATGGGCAAGACCTAACATGATGCCCTTCAATTTTGCACTTGAAGCAAACAATCTTGACCGGATCCTTGACTTGCTCTTGGCCCTTCTTCTTGTTGAAGATTTTGGACTTCTTCTTGTTGTTGGAGATAAATCCAAGTCCACTCTTGTCATTGGGGGATTTTTGCGCACTCAACATCTTGTCAAATTTGGACTTCCCTTCATGACTTTTTACCAAGTCTTTCTTCAACAAAGTGACTTGGGCCTCGAGCTCTTTAATTTCCTCTACATGGTTAGTTACAACACAAGTACTAGAGGAAGTAGAAGCTATAATGTTAGAGCAACAACACAAGGAGAGTAATTCATCACAAGATGTAGCAATAGTATGAGTGGATGAATTACAAGGACTAGCACATGGCAATATAGCATTTTGGGAAGTAGTGCTAGTGACCACATGAGGTTCACAAGATGTTACCTTTGTAGACATATCCTCATAAGCTAACTTTAGGCGAGCATGGGACACTAGAAGATCCTCATTAGAGCTAGATAGCTTTTCATGACTTTCTTCCAATATCCCATACTTGCTAGTTAGCAACTCAAGTTGAGCCCTTAGCTCAACATTCTACTTCAAGATAGATGCCTCACAAGAAGTAGAGTTAGTAGCACAAGCATCATGATTAACCGAAAGAGGAGAAGGCAACTTGGAACACTCTTTTAAATAAGAAGCTTTTAGTTGCTCATGTGACTCGGTGAGTTTGGTGAGCACACTTTCAATGTCCCTAGAGCCATTTTTGAGGTGCTCAACATCCTCAAGAAGTTTAGCATTAAGAAAAATAAGCTTATCATTTTTTAATTTTAAATCATTTGCCACCTCAAGAGCTCTATCATGGGTTTCCTTTACTCTAGACAATTCTAGAGCAAAATTCTCCTCAAGAGCTTCGTTGGTGCTTTGTTCTTTTAAAAGAGTCTTTTTAAAATCATTGACAAGACTATGAAGATTCTCAATAGTTTCTTCTTGCTCTTCGTCATGAGATTGAAGCTCAACAATAATTTTTTGGCTCTCAATAGCAGCAACCAAAATATGAACGAAGTTAGAGCAAGCAATTTTGTTCTTACCAATAGCATGAAAGACTATTTCTCCCTTCTTTTTTAAAGAGGCAACATAATGATCCTCTTCTTCATGACCACTAGATATAGTGGGTTCCAAAGAAGGAGTTACCTTTGAATCCCTAGCCATAAGACATATGTGGGAACCGAGAGATGATGATGAGGATGAATTACTTTAAGCTCCAATCAAAACTTTGTCTTGGCCAATAGAATCTCCGGTTTCCTCTACATTGTTAGCCACACAAAGACTAGAGGAAAAAGAGGCATTTTTATCATGGCCACTAGATAGAGCAAGCATATCATCATGAGATTTATTTAAGCATCTTACACATGATATGCAAGGACTAACACAAGCATGTAAAGCATTTATGGTGCTAGAAGTGTTAAAGTCCAAAGATGAAGCATTGCAATGAGATCGAGATGAATGATTATCAAAAGTAAGCTCACTATCAACATTGCAATTTCCATCACCACTCACCATGTCATTACCTTGTGTCTTGCCACACATCAGTGAAGTGGAAGAAAGTTCATCACGGCCGGAAGTGGAAGGAATACACTCATCCTCAATAAACTTGGACACATCATATTTTTCTTGAAGCTTTGTCCATAACTCATGAGCATTTCGAAAAGGCATAATGGACGTCACAACTACAATGCTCACAACATTGGATAAGACATTAATAGCTTGAGCATTGAGATAAGAGTTCTTCTCATCCTCTAAAGATAGATTTGTGGGATCCTTAGGAGGAGAAAAACCCATATCTACAATTCGCTCTATATTTGGGTCCACGACCCGAAATGATTAAGCATGCGAATTCTCCAAGTATCATAATTTGTGCCATCGAATATAAAAGTGTTATTGTGCACTAATTCCCTAGCCGACATCTTTGCTCTCAAGGCGGTGAAGCCTAAAATGAGAGACCTAGCTCTGATACCAATTGAAAGGACACAGATGTCGCCTAGAGGGGGGGGGTGAATAGGCGATTAAAACTTTTATGAAAGGCTTGTACAAATGCGGAAATAAACTAACGTTTAATTTGACAAGCTTACAAAACCTAATAAACTAGGCTCACCTATGTGTACCAACAACTTATGCTAAGCAAGACAAGTAGCAAGGTGATAGCAAGATATATAACTTCAAGCACGATGGCTATCACAAATGTAAAGTGCATAAGTAGTGGAGCTCGGATAAGAGTTACCGAGGCACGAAGGAGACAAAGATGTATCCCGAAGTTCACTTCCAAAGGAAGCTAGTCTCCGTTGGAGAGGTGTGGCGTCTTAATGCACTCCGAATGCCACAAAGGCCTCACCTTGAGATGTGGTAGCACAATGCTCACCAAATGCCACAAAGGCTCACCTCAAGATGCGGAGGCACGCTACACACCAAACGCCACAAAGGCTCACCTTATTCTCCTCGCACTCTCGCACAAAGCAAGATGCCATGATCCACTATGGGACACTTGAGGGCGGTCACCGAACCCGTACAAGCTTGGGGCAATCTCCACAACTTAATTGGAGGCTCCCAAGAATCACCACAAAGGCACCACAAAGGTTGGGGAATCTCCACAACTTAATTGGAGGCCCCAAGTATATGCCACAAAGGCCACTAAGCCATCTAGGGTTCCAAGAACCCAAGAGTAATAAGCTCACAACTTCCACTTACCTGAATCTCTGAGGAGAACTCAAACCGATGCACCAAATGCAATGGCAAGAGCACACAAAGTGCTCAAATCCTTCTCTCCCAAATTCTACCAAAGAAACAAATGCTATGGAGGAATATGAGAGGAAGAACAAAGGAAATCCACAAAGAACTCCAAGATCTAGATCCAATAGGTTCCCCTCACTTAGAGGAGAATTATATTGGTGGAAAGATAGATCTAGATCTCCTCTCTCTTTTCCCTCAAGAAGATGCAAAAATCATTGGAGGGATTGAGAGACAGTGATGTCTACGCACTTCTATTCTTGTAGACACTTGTTGGGCCTCCAAGTGCAGAGGTTTGTAGAACAGCAGCAAGTTTCCCTTAAGTGGATCACCCAAGGTTTATCGAACTCAGGGAGGTTAGAGGTCAAAGCTATCCCTCTCAAGCAACCCTGCAATTACGATACAGAAAGTCTCTTGTGTCCCCAACACACCCAATACACTTGTCAGATGTATAGGTGCACTAGTTCGGCGAAGAGATAGTAAAATACAAACGGTAGTGATGATTATAAGTAGTAACTGTGATATGAAATAAGTATCGCTGCGAGCAAACATGTAACAAAACAGCAAGTAAACGGTGTGCAATGCTTGGAAACAAGGCCTAGGGATCATACTTTCACTAGTGGACACACTCCCAACAATATAACATGAATGAACAAATAGATAACTTCTCTCCACGATGGTACTCTGAATTACTCTCCTATTGAATAACACTAATCATTGTGTAGTGGCTACAGAAGCACCCCTTAAAGTTCATCAAGTACTTGACAAACACCACTCATAGAGACATCCAAATCAGATCACAATTCAAGATAGAAATCATTGCGACTTAGACCAAGTACTAACACGGTGCACACACTGTCAACTTTACACCATGAAAGGAGGAATAGATCACTCAATACTATCATAGTAATAATTACTCTCATAATCCACAAGAGATCACGATCATAGCCTAAACCAAGTACCACCATGATGCACGCACTGTCACCGTTACACCATGGCAGGAGGAATAGATTACTTTAATAACACCACTAGAGTACACTAAAACAATTAAGCATAGGAGTAGCATAATATCTGAATAATAACATCTACTTGTTCAACATGATACAAAGCTCACGATCACATAAAGATCACATCATGGGAGAGAGAGGTGAACCACATAGCTACCGGTAGAGCCCTCAGCCCTGGGGATGAACTACTCCCTCCTCATCATAGGAGACATCAAGGTTGATGGAGATGGCGATGAGGTCGATGGAGACGGCGGAGACGGCGATGGAGACCGATGGAGATGGCTCCGGGGGCACTTCCCCATCCCGACAGGGTGCCGGAACAGAGACTTCTGTCCCCCGAAATTCGTCGGTGGCGGCGGCGGAACTACGGAACTCTTTCTGGAAATTTGCCGACTCTCCTAGGGTTTTCTGTCCCGAGGCTTTATATAGGCGAAGGGGCGTCGTCAGAGGGGGAGCCAGGCGCCCTCACGCATGGCTGGCGCGGCCAGGGGCCTGGCCGCGCCACCCCTGCATGTGGGGCCCTGGTGGCCCCCCTCCGACTCTTCTTCGGATCTCTGGAAGCTTCCGGGTAAAATAAGACTTTAGGATGTGGTTTCGTCCAATTCCGAGAATATTTCCTGTGTATCACTTCTGAAACACAAAAATAGCAGAAAACAGGGAACTGGCACTGTGGCACTTGTTAATAGGTTAGTTCCAGAAAATGCATAAAAGTGCCACTAAGTGTAACGAAACAATAGGCAAATGGTGTAAAAACAAGCATGGAGCATAAAAAATTATAGATACGTTTGAGACGTATCAAGCATCCCCAAGCTTAACTCCTGCTCGTCCTCGAGTAGGTAAGTGATAACAAAAGAATAATTTTTGAGGTGACATGCACCTACACAATCTTGATCATATATGTAAGCATTTGTGAGCTGGGATCATAAGAACTTAAAACATGGGCATGAAGATATAATCATGACAATAAGAACTTAGCAACCATGTTGTAAACATGCAAATGAACACAAACAAAAGATCATGAAAATGAAACAATGAAAGTCAAACGTGTGTTCAAATCATAAGGAAAAACATACAAATGGTTTTCAGCTTGTCCTTCATGGAGAGCAAAACATAAATGCATAGGACACCTCAAAGTTTAAGAGGGCGACTAGATACAAATAATTTGAGAACAAGTGAAACCAACAATATGAATCAATCAATGAAAACTTTAGGACAATGCACATTATACTAAGAATGACAACTATGCTCTCTTAATGGTGCATAAAGATAGAAGGTGGTGACTCAACATAAAAGTAAAAGAAAGGCCCTTCGCGGAGGGAAGCAGTGATTGCAAGTTTTATAACCTTCAAAAATTATGGTACTTACCGGCTTTGAGCTCTCATTGCCCCCATCATAAGCATCTTGAATGGTTAAAGTTAATGCGAGAACAATTATGATGCATATGCTTGACAAATCATAAGTTGAAAACCTCGTGCCCCGTGAATACGAGTACCAAAACCTCATGCTACTTTACTTAGAGTCCCAAGCAAGGCTCTTGTCATTGTAAGTATATGCATATCATTGAGAACCGCCAATGGGGTACCTCCGTGCCCGATGACATGGAACAAGCCCACACCAAAATGACAGGACAAGCAGACAATGAACACCTAGACATCTCTTTTATTTGCCTTTTGTTTAGCTTTTTATTGTGAGATGCGTCGTCGAATGTTCACCATGGGTATGCTGCAAATTTCCACCATGAATTATGCATGGCTTAGATTGGCGGCCCGGCGTTTCCCTAACAGATATACAAACACCATGATCCCTACAAAATTCCCAATTCATTTCACACCGCGGGCATCCATAAACAAAAGATCACGATATCAACTCAAATAAGAAGTGCAATGTTGAAAGCTTGCCCCATGACAGCATGGATGGGCTAGAATCCAACTTACAACTTGCAAGCATAACAACTCAACATAAGAGACCACAATGTAAAATTTTTAAGAACAGGAAAAAGTAAAGTGTGCCTTCCAGTTCATGAGAGCTTTACTCACCGAATTTCGCATAACACTGGTAAGAGTTTAATTTGAAGAGAAAATAAAAGCAAGTCAAATTTACTTGGAATATCAAATTGCTAGTAGGTATGTATGGTGGACACTTTGGAAAACTTTGGCTTTTAGGAGTTGGATGCACGAGTAGAGCTCATACTCAGTACAAGGCGAGGGCTAGCAAAAGACTGGGAGCGACCAACTAAGAGAGCAATAATGGTCATAATCATGCAAAGCGACAAAGCGACATTAAAAGAAGCATAAGATGGCATCAAAAGTCAAAAACTAAATGATCATAGAGGCTATTGGCGACTTTGTAAGAGTCTAACATGTGTGAGCATGCGCCAAGTCAACCCAAATAAAGCATCAAGGAGAAAACCAAAATAATGCTTCCAAATGATAAAAACAACGCATGATTTTTTCAAAGGCCCATTAAGCAATCTCGGTTATTTGAGACAAGTCATGCTACAGCAAAACCACTAAGCATACTATCAAAAAGTTATTAAGCATGACATGAAAAAGCCTAAGCCGCAGTCTACACAAGCTCCTTCTTGTACCACTATTTTGCACAAAGCTTTTTCTCTTTTCCAACACCATTTGAAATTTTTTAAACACACCTCTTTCGATGAAAACCAATAAAGATCAGAGGCAAAAATACACCTTGATGCAAAGATAAAACAAGATCTGAACAAAAATCAAGGCGAAAAATGCAAGCTAAACGCAGTAGCAGAAAAAGAGAACACTCATTGAACGATAAGAGTGAAAACTAGAGTGTTCTTGGCAAATGAAAAGCGAGTTTATCTCTTCGAAAAGAAACATGATGTGATCTAACCGTTTATTGCAGCAAACAAAACTAAACTAACTAAGAAAACTAAAACAACTGACGCTCCAAGAAAAACACATAGTGCATGAAGCAATAAAAATATAGTGTCTTGAAAGGTGACCTGATTTTTGCCGATGAAGAAGGGGTGCCTCGGGGGCATCCCCAAGCTTTGACACTTGTACTTCTTGGATATTTCTTGGGGTGATGCATGGGCATCCCCAAGCTTGAGCTTTTGTCCATTCTTCATCTCATCTCATCATTCTCCAATCCCTACACTTGAAAACTTCCTTCATACAAAACTAAACACAAATCTATTAGCAACATTAGTGTAGAATAACATATAATCAACCTCTTTTTGCTTCAGGTTTCAACCTAAAACCACCACATATTAAGCATATACTACTGTAGCAACTTCCACAAAAGTTCCATGATAAAAAGAACTCAAAAGAAAGTGATAAAGCGGCAAACACAAATATTGGCAGAAATCTGTCAAAACAGAACAGCTGACAAAGGTCGAATTTTTGAGGGGTTTTCTGTTGCTCAAATCAAAAAGTGTTCAACTAATGAAAGTTTGGATATAACCTGGGGCATATGCACAAGAAATCGCAGGTCCAAAAGATATACAGAGAATTTACACGAATTTTTACGGTGCAGCACCGAAAACTGTTTCAGGACAGCAACATCCCCAAATCTTACCTCACTCAAATTAGAGGCTTCTCTTGGCACAACAATAAAATAAAAAGGATAAGGAGCGGTCATTACAGTAGTAATGACTTCCAAGACTCAAATAAAAGAAAAAGTACTAAAAATAAAACATTGGGTTATCTCCCAAGAGTGCTTTTGTTTAACACCTTTGAGCTAGGCGCAGTAATTTGCAAAGATGCTCATGTGGGCGCCATATAAGAGCTTGAGGCAAAGGCGCCATATAGGAACTTAAAGCAATAGAGAGCATCAAAAAGTAGATATGGAACACATTTAAATCTAAACCACTTCCTATGAAAAATAGTCTTGTAAAGAGAAAAGTCATGAAAGCGCAAAGCAAAAAGCATAGGAAGGCAAAACAAGTACAACTTCAAGAATTGCAACATAAAGAGGGGAAACTCAATATTGTTGAGATCCATTAAACCGTGTTTCCCTCTCTCATAATAACTTTCAGTAGCATCATGAATAGAACTAACAATATAACTATCACATAAAACATCCCTATCATGAGCCACATGCATAATACTCACCACAGGAACAATAGTAATAGGAGCAAATTCAATAGAATAATTATTCTCATCACCATAATCATCATAAATAGGAGGCATATTGTAATCATAACTAATTTTATCCTCAATAGTAGGTGAACTGAAAATATTATACTCATCATCACAAGCTAGAGAACTACTATGTCGCAAAGCATATTCTTCAAACATATCATCATAAGAAGGAACATCACATAGGGGAGATAAAATATCATCAGAGCAAACTTTCTCCACTAAAGCTGGGGAACTAAAAATATCATGCTTAACAAAACCAGCTTCCCCAAGCTTAGACTTTTCTATAGTATTATCATTAACGGTATTCAAAGCATTCGTACTAATAACATTGCTATGCGAAATAAGCTCCAAAGGATTTTCAATTTTCTCTTCAAATCTAAAATCAGGAAAAAGACTAAAGAACTCTTTGTTTTCTATTAAGCCTAACTAGTGAAAATAAAAACAAGAAACAAAAAGATGTAATTACATAATCTAAAGGAAATAACTTCGAGCACTCACACAGGAGGATGCGAGTACCTTTTACCTTACCTCCCCGGCAACGGCGCCAGAAAAGAGCTTGATGTCTACGCACTTCTATTTTTGTAGACACTTGTTGGGCCTCCAAGTGCAGAGGTTTGTAGAATAGCAGCAAGTTTCCCTTAAGTGGATCACCCAAGGTTTATCGAACTCAGGGAGGTTAGAGGTCAAAGCTATCCCTCTCAAGCAACCCTGCAATTACGATACAGAAAGTCTCTTGTGTCCCCAACACACCCAATACACTTGTCAGATGTATAGGTGCACTAGTTCGGCGAAGAGATAGTAAAATACAAACGGTAGTGATGATTATAAGTAGTAACTGTGATATGAAATAAGTATCGCTGCGAGCAAACATGTAACAAAATAGCAAGTAAACGGTGTGCAATGCTTGGAAACAAGGCCTAGGGATCATACTTTCACTAGTGGACACACTCCCAACAATATAACATGAATGAACAAATAGATAACTTCTCTCCACGATGGTACTCTGAATTACTCTCCTATTGAATAACACTAATCATTGTGTAGTGGCTACAGAAGCACCCCTTAAAGTTCATCAAGTACTTGACAAACACCACTCATAGAGACATCCAAATCAGATCACAATTCAAGATAGAAATCATTGCGACTTAGACCAAGTACTAACACGGTGCACACACTGTCAACTTTACACCATGAAAGGAGGAATAGATCACTCAATACTATCATAGTAATAATTACTCTCATAATCCACAAGAGATCACGATCATAGCCTAAACCAAGTACCACCATGATGCACGCACTGTCACCGTTACACCATGGCAGGAGGAATAGATTACTTTAATAACACCACTAGAGTACACTATAACAATTAAGCATAGGAGTAGCATAATATCTGAATAATAACATCTACTTGTTCAACATGATACAAAGCTCACGATCACATAAAGATCACATCATGGGAGAGAGAGGTGAACCACATAGCTACCGGTAGAGCCCTCAGCCCCGGGGATGAACTACTCCCTCCTCATCATAGGAGACAGCAAGGTTGATGGAGATGGCGATGAGGTCGATGGAGACGGCAGAGACGGCGATGGAGACCGATGGAGATGGCTCCGGGGGCACTTCCCCGTCCCGGCAGGGTGCCGGAACAGAGACTTCTGTCCCCCAAAATTCTTCGGTGGCGGCGGCGGAACTACGGAACTCTTTCTGGAAATTTGCCGACTCTCCTAGGGTTTTCCGTCCCAAGGCTTTATATAGGCGAAGGGGCGTCGTCAGAGGGGGAGCCAGGCACCCTCACGCATGGCTAGCGCGGCCAGGGGCCTGGCCGCGCCACCCCTGCATGTAGGGCCCTGGTGGCCCCCCTCCGACTCTTCTTCGGATCTCTGGAAGCTTCCGGGTAAAATAAGACTTCAGGATGTGGTTTCGTCCAATTCCGAGAATATTTCCTGTGTATCACTTCTGAAACACAAAAATAGCAGAAAACAGGAAACTGGCACTGTGGCACTTGTTAATAGGTTAGTTCCAGAAAATGCATAAAAGTGCCACTAAGTGTAACGAAACAATAGGCAAATGGTGTAAAAACAAGCATGGAGCATCAAAAATTATAGATACGTTTGAGACGTATCAGATAGCAAGCTTGAGAAGGTCAACAATGGAGGAGAGAACTTGCAAGGATGGTTGGGGATCCATTGGGGAAGAAGGGTCCCTTAAATAGGTCCCCCAAAATCCAACCGTTATGTCCAGAATTCGTCCGGGCCGGAGTCTCCGCCCTTGGGCCGGAGTCTCCGGTGCCCCGGGGTCAATCGGGGGCCTTAGGACGGACGATTCAGGTGCCAGGCCGGAGTTGGGCCGGAGACTTTGCGTCTCGGGCCGAAGACTCCGGCCACCCAAAAACTGGCAGCAACACCAACACAAAAATGACCATAACTTGAGCATCCGGACTCCGTTTTTGATGATCTTGGGCTCGTTGGAATCACGACAACGAGCTCTACAAGTATATGTTTAAAAACATCATAGTCCAACAAGTGAGGATAAAACCAAATGATGAAAGGTTTGACCTCTCTTTAAAGACGAACCGGTAAAACCTCCAAACACTAAAAACTCAATAAGTGTTTCATGCAAAATTCGTTTTTGATGAGTTAGAGCTTGTCATGGAAATAACCACAAGCTCTAAAACCTCACATGGATAAGCCAAATAAGAACCAAGAAAGATGATGCCAAGTATGCAAAGGTTTGAGCTCTCTTCGAATGATGCGATTAAGTTACTCACTCGAGAGCCCCTCTTGATAGTACGACTACCAATCCTATAACCCGGTCTCTCAACTAACATCATGAGACCGATAAGAAAGAAACCCTATCAAGATCATACCTTTGCCTTGAGCAAAATCCACTTGATCTAGATGATGACCGTCTTGTCTTCCTCAAGTTGGAACACCTTTCTTGATCTTGCTTGCTTGGTGAAGTCTTGCGAATTGCTCCCCCATCCACCATTATGGGAAAGACTCTCGTTAAGCATATCTTCACTTATCCATGATCACAATATATATGGCAAGCTTCAAGCATATGATCTCGTCTAGATTCCATCTTGAACTTGCGCTTCGGCTTGATCAATTCTTGAATCAACTCTTCTTTCTCCACAATGATGGTGTCTTGAAGATTCACATGAGAGCTCACTCAATCTTATTCTTCAAGACACACTTGATATAGGCTCAACTAGCTTATGATCCATCTTTGGATAACTACTTGAATAACACCTTGGCCATCACATAATCTTCTTCATTGTCTTCTTCATACAACATTGAAACCAACAAATGGTTCAAGCATTGTCTATGGACAAGACCTACAAATATAACTCAATGCAAACATTAGTCCATAGGGATTGTCATTAATTACCAAAACCACACATGGGGGTCCATGCTCTTTCACCATCAATAAAGCCAAACTGGCTCAAGATCTTCTCAACATAGTGGGATTGCGATAAAGTAATCCCACTCTCGTTCTTAATCATCTTGATATTCAGAATTACATCAGCTTGTCCCAGATCTTTCATATCAAAGCTCTTTGACAAGAAAGACTTGACCTCATGTATTACTTTCATGTTTGTACCAAAGATGAGAATATCATCAACATACAAACACAGTATAACACCTTCGCCCCCACCATGGTGATAGTAAACGCACTTGTCAGCCTCATTAATGACAAAGCCAACAGAAGTTAAAATTCTGTCAAACTTCTCATGCCATTGCTTAGGCTCTTGTTTCAGGCCATATAAAGATTTTAACAACTTGCACACCTTTCTCTCTTCACCTTTTACCACAAATCTATCAGGCTGATCCATATAGATTTCCTCTTCCAACTCTCCATTGAGGAAAGCTATCTTTACGTCCATTTGATGAACGATAAGACCATAAGAGGCAGCCATGGAAAGTAGTACTCGAATGGTGGTTAGTCTTGCGACAGGTGAATAGGTGTCAAAGTAATCTTCGCCTTCTCTCTGTGTGTAGCCTTTCGCTACAAGTCTCGCCTTGTACTTCTCAATAGTACTATCAGGCCTTAGCTTCTTCTTGAACACCCACTTGCAGCCCATAGGCTTACAGCCATGGGGGCGCTCTGATAATTCCCATGTTCCATTAGAAAGAATCAAGTCCATCTCATTTTGGACAGCTTCTTTCCAATCATCTACATCTAGTGATGCATATGCCTCAACAATGGACGTGGGAGTATCATCCACAAGGTACACAATGAAATCATCGCCAAAGAACTTTGTAGTCCTCCGTCTCTTGCTCCTTTTAGGAGCTTCATTGTCATCCTTCTCATGAACGTCCTCAAAGACGTTCTCATGTGGTTGCTCAAAATAATTATTAGATATACTAGATTCAGGAATTATCTCAGAAGAAAATCTAGCAGTGCTATGCATATCTTTCATAGGAAACATATTCTCAAAAAATGTTGCATCACGAGATTCCATTATAGTGTCAACATGCATATCAGGTACCTCGGATTTAACTACTAAAAATCTATAGCCAATGCTCCGTTGAGCATAACCTAGAAAGATGCAATCCACAGTCTTTGGTCCGAGTTTGCATTTCTTTGGGATGGGAATGTTGACCTTCGCCAAGCATCTCCAATTGCGCAAATACGAAAGTGATGGCTTTCTCCCAACCCACTCCTCATAAGGGGTTTTCTCTTTCTTCTTGTTAGGAACTCTATTCAGGACATGACATGCAGTCAACAAAGCCTCCCCCCACCATGCCTTCGATAAACCAGCAGTGTCGAGCATGGAATTCACCAAGTCAGACAGTGTGCGGTTTTTCCTCTCGGCCACCCCATTAGATTGGGGTGAGTAGGGAGGCGTCCTCTCATGAATAATACCATGTTCCTCACAGAATTCATCAAAGATTTTAGGAAAATACTCTCCACCACGATCTGACCTAAGACGCTTGATCTTTCTCTCTAGTTGATTTTCAACTTTGGCCTAATAAATTTTAAAGTAGTCTAAAGCTTCATCTTTAGTTCGCACCAAGTAAACATAGCAAAATCTAGTCGCATCATCAATCAATGTCATGAAATATCTCTTTTCAACTTTTGTCAACACACCATTCATCTCGCATAGATCAGAATGTATGAGTTCTAGAGGTGCCAAGTTTCTCTCGTTGGCCGCCGTATGAGGCTTACGAGGTTGCTTCGATTGCACACAACTATGGCACTTAGAACCTTTGGCAATAGTGAATTTTAGAACTAAACTCATGCTGGATAATCGAGACATCAAACCAAAATTAATGTGACATAAACGAGAATGCCAAACACTGGTATCATCATTCACACCGCCACAAATATGGTTCACTGATTTATTACAGAAATCTGAAAGGGAAAAGCGGAACAAGCCTCCGCACTCATAGCCTTTTCCAATAAATTGTCCATGCTTGGAAACGACTACCTTATTTGACTCTAAAACAACCTTAAACCCATCTCTACAAAGAAGGGATCCGCTAACAAGATTCTTGTTCATAGAAGGGACATGCTGCACGTTCCTCAGATGCACGATCTTCCCCGAAGTGAACTTCAGATCTACCGTGCCAACACCACGAATAGAGGCATGTGACCCATTGCCCATTATGACAGAGGAATCCCGTGCGGCCTAGTAAGAAGTGAACATAGAGATGTTAGCACACACAAGAACATTAGCACCCATATCAATCCACCAAGAGGGAGATTGAAATACCGAAAGAACAGTAAATAATTTACCATACCCATCAGTATTGCCAGCGGTCACGACATTGACAGTCTTGGTCTTTTTCCCTCTGCGGTCTGCGTGATCTGGGTAGTCCTTGGAAAAGTGGCCGGGCTCTCCACAAGTGAAACAAGTCAGATCACTCATGTCCCTGTTCGGCTTCTTCTTCTTGAAGGTTGTAGTCTTTACAGGCTTGTTAAAGGAGGGCTTGAAGTTCCCTTTGTTCTTTCCTGAGGGTTTGCCTTTCTGCACAAAGTTAGTAGTAGCGTGACCCTCTCCTTTCTCAGTAGTGTCCTTAGCACGAGCCTTCTCCTCAACATCAAGGGACGCTATCAGATTTTCAACTGATATCTCATGTCTCTTGTGTTTGAGAGCTGTGGCAAAGTTCCTCCATGAAGGGGGCAACTTAGCAATAATGCAACCCGCCACAAACTTGTCGGGTAAAGCACACTTAAGGAGTTCGAGCTCTTTGGCAATACACTGTATCTCATGAGCTTGTTGAACCACAGGAAGGTCCTTAGTCATCTTAAAATCATGAAAGCTCTCCATGATGTACAGTTCACTGCCAGCATCTGCAGCACCAAACTTTGCATCCAGTGCGTCCCAGAGCTCCTTCCTATCTTTTATGTGCATAAACACATCACACAGACGGTTAGCAAGAATGCTCAGAATGCATCCCACAAAGACAGTATTGGTTTCCTCGAACTTTTTTTGATCCTCGTCAGATATAGTTCCTTCAGGTTTGCCTTTACTAATCTGGAATACTTTCATCGTGGTCAGCCAAAGCTCAGCTTTGTACTGCCACCTCTTAAAGTGCACACAGGTAAACTTGTCCGGCCTTAGTGCATCGGTAAAACCAGCCACTGATAATTCAGGAAATTGCCTAGATTTAGGTTTTTGGATTGTTGGATAATTAGGCACAATTTCCATGATTAATTCCATAATATTAAACATGACAATACCAGCTACTACCACATGTAACTCAAACATACGAGATGTACTAAACAGCAAGATGAACAGAAACAAGCAGCAGCTAAACATGTACTCGCAGAACACGATGAATAACCAAACAGGAGCACATCATACGTACTGTTCGCTTGCAGATGTAGTTGCAGCAGTAACGTAGTTGATGACAATGTTGGAGAAGACCGGTCGAAGCAGACGATGATAAAGATAGCGGTAGGCAGCACTGCCCAACTTGGATGGAAGACGACCCGTGATGAAGAACTTGAGCAGTCACACAGAGTGCTTCCCAAAAACCTAATTTGCTCTCTCCCGTACAGGATCGCAAAGGCGAGTGGTTCCGGAGACCTGCTCTCCCGTTCGTCGGTTGATACGTCTCCAACGTATCTATAAATTTTGATGCTCCATGTTTGTTTTTACACCATTTGCCTACTGTTTCGTTACACTTCGTGGCACTTTTATGCATTTTCCAAAACTAACCTATTAACAAGTCGCCACAGTGCCAGTTCCCTGTGCTGTTTTTGTGTTTCAGAAGTGATACACAGGAAATATTCTCGGAATTGGACGAAACAAGTTCCTGAAGTCTTATTTTTCCCAGAAGCTTCCAGAGATCCGAAGAGGAGATGGAGTGGGGCCATGAGGGGGCCACACACTAGGGCGGCGCGGCCTGGCCCCTGGCCGCGCCCCCTACGTGTGAGGCCGCCTCGGTCCACTTCTGATGATGCCCCTTGGCCTATAAAGACCCCCCGACGGAAAAAACCAAAGTGCCCGATCAATTATCCAGAACACATCGTGATCCGCCGCCGCCGTCGACCCGAAGATCGGGAGGGTCCAGAAGCTCTTCCCGGCACCCTGCCGGAGAGGGGAATCGCCACTGGAGGTCTTCTTCATCGCCATGCTTGCCTTCGGAGCGATGAGTGAGTAGCCTACCTTGGACTATGGGTCCATAGCAGTAGCTAGATGGTTGTCTTCTCCACCATGTGCTTCATGTTTAGATCTCATGAGCTGCCCTACATGATTGAGATCACCGTTATGTAATTCTACATGTTTGGTTTGTTGGGATCCGATGAATATTGGTGTTATGATTGAGTTGCTATACTGAAATATATCTTATGTTATCTCTATGTTGTTTATGATCTTGCATGCTCTCCGTTGTTAGTAGCTATCTTGGCCGAGTAGTTGCTAGTGACTCCAAGAGGGGGTATTTATGCTCGATAGTGGGTTCATGCCTCTATTTAATCTGGGGGAGTGACAAAAACCTCTAAGGTTGTAGATGTGCTGTTGCTACTAGGGAGAAAACAACATTCATATGCTCAAGGGCATATGCTTTGTTTACATTACACACTTTGCTTAATGCAATTATCTGTTGTTCGCAACTTAATACTTGTGGAGTTCTCGGATTGATTCGCCACAAGTGGATTATTAGTCATAGATGCAGTTGGATGGCGGTCTATGTATTTTGTTGTAATGCCCAGAGTAAATTGCATAGTGATCTTCTTGACATATCACATTTATCTTTATTCTATCAATTGCCCAACTATAATTTGTTTACCCAGCATGTGTTATTTATCTTATGGAGAGACACCACTAGTGAACTGTGGACCCTGGTCCTATTTCCATCATATTGCTATCACCTGTTTACTTTACTCGCACTGTTTACTTTACTCACATACTTCTACTGTTTTCCACTCGATACACTCATAACCTTTGTTTCCAGCAAACCGGTGAGATTGACAACCTCATCGCAAGTTGGGAGCAAAGTACTTGGTTGTGTTGTGTGCAGGTTCCACGTTGCAGCTAGCAAAGCAAAGCTTGGACGGGGCACCATATATAAATTGTCCAAAGCTATCGCAAACTAGCAAGCATCACCTTCAGTCGTATTGTCTGCTCTTCTCCTGATCGACATACCTTGGTTTCTTAACTAAGGGAAATCTTGCTGCTATACTCATCAAACCTTCCTCTTGGGGTTCCCAACTGGCCGGTTGTTTACTTCATCAACTCGGTAGCATCAAGCTCTTTCTAGCGCCGTTGCTGGGGAAGAGTGGAAGACTTCTGCGAGGGGAGTTTTCGCACGCACATACTTTACTTTGTTATTTGTTTTGCTTTACTTTATTTATTTTTACCTGCATCGTTTTATCAAAAACCCAAAAAAATTAGAATCCTTGATAGTTGTTTTTACTTGTCTTGCTTTATCATGCTTTCTATCAATGGTTGGTTTCTTTGAAACTAAATCTTTTTGGCAATGTGGGTTCACGGAAGAGCAGCAAAATTATTATGATGAACACCCCTTGTCACAAAAAGGGAAACACTTATGGGAACAAATCAATAGATTATATATCATTGCTAGAAATGTGTGCTCTACTTATAATGTTCTCCCTTTTCAATGTGAGTATAATGATGATGTTACCATATCTTCTTATATTAATGGAAATTACGACTTTTATGATGTGGAACAAATTGAAGAATTTATTGCTTGGAAGGGTGCATTCGAACTTGCTTATTTGCTTGAAAATACTGATGATGCACCTTATAAATATGAGGTTTATGATATACTTACATTTTGCTTTGATAATTACAAGGAAGGAAATGTCTATATTCTTAAATATCTTAATAGATGTTCTCCAACGGAAGAGACTAATGCCTTGAAGGAGCCTATGGAAGAAGAAATTGCTGAAACTGGAAGCTCATTGGATGAAAAAGAGGAGGAAGAATGGAGTTACCCATGTCTACCTCCCAATAAGAGTAACTCTTTAACTAATACCTTATTTGATAGCCCTCCATGCTTAACAAAGGAAGATAAGGGTGATATTTATATTGTTGAGTTTGTTCATGATGCTACTGAAAATTATTATGAGAGAGGAAAATATGGTTGCTGGAATTCTCATGTTACTAAAACACCTCTCTTTACATTGGAAATTCTGAAGTTGCTCTTGATTTATCTATCCATACTTGTTACTATGTGCTTCTTTAATTTATTTTTCTTACAAGATTCATATGCATAGGAAGTGGGTTAGACTTAAATGTTTTTTATATTTGCTCCTTGATGCTCTCTTTTGCTTCAATTCATATTTCTTATGTGAGCATCTTCTCAAATTACTGAGCCTAGCTCAAAGGCGTTAAAGAAAAGCACTCTTGGGAGATAACCCAATGTTTTATTTCCAGTAATTTTTCTTTTATTTGAGTCTTGGAAGTCATTACTACTGTAATGACCGCTCCTTATCTTGTTTATTTCATTGTTGTGCCAAGAGAAGCCTCTAATTTGAGTGAGGTAAAGATTTGGGGATGTTGCTGTCCTGAAACTGTTTTCGGTGCTGAACCGTAAAAATTCGTATAAATTCTCTGTATAACTTTTGGACCTGCGATTTCTTGTGCATATGCCCCAGGTTATATCCAAACTTTCGTTAGTTGAACACTTTTTGATTTGAGCAACAGAAAACCCCTCAAAAATTCGACCTTTGTCAGTTGTTCAGTTTTGACAGATTTCTGCCAATATTTGTGTTTGCCGCTTTATCGCTTTCTTTTGAGTTCTTTTGATCACGGAACTTTTGGGGAAGTTGCTACAGTAGTATATGCTATATATGTGGTGGTTTGGGTTGAAACCTGAAGCAAAAATAGGGTTGATTCAATGTTATGCTTGCACTAATGTTGCTAATAGAATTGTGTTTAGTTTTGTATGAAGGAAGTTTTCAAGTGTAGGGATTGGAGAATGATGAGATGAGTTGAAGAATGGACAAAAGCTCAAGCTTGGGGATGCCCATGCATCACCCCAAGAAATATCCAAGAAGTACAAGCGTCAAAGCTTGGGGATGCCCCCGAGGAACCCCTTCTTCATCGGTAAAAATCAGGTCACCTTTCAAAACACTATATTTTTATTGCTTCATGCACTATGTGTTTTTCTTGGAGCGTCAGTTATTTTAGTTTTCTTAGTTAGTTTAGTTTTTTTTGCTGCAATAAATGGTTGGACCCCAACAAATTTCCTTTGGAGGATATGTACTCGTTTTCATTTGCCAAGAACACTCCGTTTTTCATTCTTACAATTTCACCGAGTGTTCTTCTTTTTCTGCTACTGCTTTTGGTTTTCGTTTTCGCCTTGATTTGCGTTCAGACCTTGTCATATCTTTTCATCAAGGTATATTTTTTCCTCTGATCTTTATTGGTTTTCATCAAAAGAGGTGTCTTTAAAAAATTTCAAATGGTGTTGGAAAAGAGAAAAAGCTTTGTGCAAAATAGTGGTACAAGAAGGAGCTTGTGTAGACTATGGCTTAGGCTTTTTCATGTCATGCTTGATGTCTTTTTGATAGTATGCTTAGTGGTTTTGCTGTAGCATGACTTGTCTCAAATAACTGAGATTGCTTAATGAGCCTCTGAAAAAATCATGCGTTGTTTTTATTGTATGGAAGCATTATTTTGGTTTTCTCCTTGATGCTTTATTTGGGTTGACTTGGCGCATGCTCACACATGTTAGACTCTTACAAAGTTGCCAATAGCCTCTATGATCATTTAGTTTTTGACTTTTGATGCCATCTTATGCGTCTTTTAATGTCGCTTTGTCGCTTTGCATGATTATGGCTATTATTGCTCTCTTAGTTGGTCGCTCCCAGTCTTTTGCTAGCCCTCGCCTTGTACTGAGTATGAGCTCTACTCGTGCATCCAACTCCTAAAAGCCAAAGTTTTCCAAAGTGTCCACCATACATACCTACTAGCAATTTGCTATTCCAAGTAAATTTGACTTGCTTTTATCTTCTCTTCAAATTAAACTCTTACCAGTGTTATGCGAAATTGGTCAGTAAAGCTCTCACAAACCGGAAGGCACACTTTACTTTTTCCTGTTCTTAAAAATTTGACATTGTGGTCTCTTATGTTGAGTTGTTATGCTTGCAAGTTGTAAGTTGGAGACTAGCCCATCCATGCTGTCATGGGGCAAGCTTTCAACATTGCACTTCTTATTTGAGTTGATATCGTGATCTTTTGTTTATGGATGCCCGCGGTGTGAAATGAGTTGGGAATCTTGTGGGGATCATGGAGTTTGTATATGTGTTAGGGAAACGCCTGGGCCGCCAATCTAAGCCATGCATAATTCATGGTAGAAATTTGCAGCATACCCATGGTGGACATTCGACGACGCATCTCAAAATAAAAAGCTATACAAATGGTAAATAAAAGAGATGTCGAGGTGTTCATTGTCTGCTTGTCCTATCATTTTGATATGGGCTTGTTCCATGTCATCGGGCACGGAGGTACCCCGTTGGCGGTTTTCGATGATACATATATACTTACAATGACAAGAGCCTTGCTTGGGACTCTAAGTTGAGTAGCATGAGGTTTGGGTACTCGTATTCACGGGACATGAGGTTTTCGACTTATGATTTGTCAAGCATATGCATCATAATTGTTCTCACATTAACTCTAACCATTCAAGATGCTTATGATGGGGGCAATGAGAGCTCAAAGCCAGTAAGTAACATAATTTTTGAAGGTCTATAAAACTTGCAATCACTGCTTCCCTCCGCGAAGGGCCTTTCTTTTACTTTTTTGTTGAGTCACCACCTTCTATCTTTATGCACCACAAGAGAGCAAAGTTGTCATTCTTAGTATAATGTGCATTGTCCCAAAGTTTTCATTGATTGATTCATATTGTTGGTTTCACTTGTTCTCAAATTATTTGTATCTAGTCGCCCTCTTAAACTTGAAGGTGTCCTATGCATTTATGTTTTGCTCTCTTTGAAGGACAAGCTGAAAACCATTTGTATGTTTTTCCTTATGATTTGAACACACGTTTGACTTTCATTGTTTCATTTTCATGATCTTTTGTTTGTGTTCATTTTCATGTTTACAACATGGTTGCTAAGTTCCTATTGTCAAGATTATATCTTCATGCCCATGTTTTAAGTTCTTATGATCCCAGCTCACAAATGCTTACATATATGATCAAGATTGTGTAGGTGCATGTCACCTAAAAAATTATTCTTTTGTTATCACTTACCTACTCGAGGACGAGCAGGAGTTAAGCTTGGGGATGCTTGATACGTCTCCAACGTATCTATAATTTTTGATGCTCCATGCTTGTTTTTACACCATTTGCCTACTGTTTTGTTACACTTCGTGGCACTTTTATGCATTTTCCAGAACTAACCTATTAACAGGTCGCCACAGTGCCAGTTCCCTGTTTTCTGCTATTTTTGTGTTTCAGAAGTGATACACAGGAAATATTCTCGGAATTGGATGAAACAAGTTCCTGAAGTCTTATTTTTCCCGGAAGCTTCCAGAGATCCAAAGAGGAGATGGAGTGGGGCCACGAGGGGGCCACACACCAGGGCGGCGCGGCCTAGCCCCTGGCCGCGCCCCCTACGTGTGAGGCCGCCTCGGTCCACTTCTGACGATGCCCCTTCGCCTATAAAGACCCCCCAATGGAAAAAACCTAAGTACCCGATCAATTTTCCAGAACACATCGCGATCCGCCGCCGCTGTCGACCCGAAGATCGGGAGGGTCCAAAAGCTCTTCCCGGCACCCTGCCGGAGAGGGGAATCGCCACCGGAGGTCTTCTTCATCGCCATGCTTGCCTCCGGAGCGATGAGTGAGTAGCCTACCTTAGACTATGGGTCCATAGCAGTAGCTAGATGGTTGTCTTCTCCACCATGTGCTTCATGTTTAGATCTCATGAGCTGCCCTACATGATTGAGATCACCGTTACGTAATTCTACATGTTTGGTTTGTTGGGATCCGATGAATATTGGTGTTATGATTGAGTTGCTATACTAAAATATATCTTATGTTATCTCTATGTTGTTTATGATCTTGCATGCTCTCCGTTGTTAATAGCTATCTTGGCCGAGTAGTTGCTAGTGACTCCAAGAGGGGGTATTTATGCTCGATAGTGGGTTCATGCCTCTATTTAATCTGGGGGAGTGACAGAAACCTCTAAGGTTGTAGATGTGCTGTTGCTACTAGGGAGAAAACAATATTCATATGCTCAAGGGCATATGCTTTGTTTACATTACACACTTTGCTTAATGCAATTATCTGTTGTTCGCAACTTAATACTTGTGGAGTTCTCGGATTGATTCGCCACAAGTGGATTATTAGTCATAGATGCAGTTGGATGGCGGTCTATGTATTTTGTTGTAATGCCCAGAGTAAATCGCATAGTGATCTTCTTGACATATCACGTTTATGTTTATTCTATCAATTGCCCAACTGTAATTTGTTTACCCAGCATGTGTTATTTATCTTATGGAGAGACACCACTAGTGAACTATGGACCCTGGTCCTATTTCCATCATATTGCTATCACCTGTTTACTTTACTCGCACTGTTTACTTTACTCGCATACTTCTACTGTTTTCCACTCGATACACTCATAACCTTTGTTTCAAGCAAACCGGTGAGATTGACGCAAGTTGGGAGCAAAGTACTTGGTTGTGTTGTGTGCAGGTTCCACGTTGCAGCTAGCAAAGCAAAGCTTGGATGAGGCACCATATATAAATTGTCTGAAGCTGTCGCAAACTAGCAAGCATCACCTTCAGTCGTATTGTCTGCTCTTCTCCTGATCGACATACCTTTGTTTCTTAACTGAGGGAAATCTTGCTGCTATACTCATCAAACCTTCCTCTTGGGGTTCCCAACTGGCCGGTTGTTTACTTCATCAACTCGGTAGCATCATCGGTGCACATCGGCGCTCGGGATAGAGTAAACTACGGAGGTGGCGCAAGCAGCGAGAGGTGGCAAAACCCTGGATCGGTTTCAGCTTTGAAACCCTAGGCAACATGGGCCACGCCCACGTCAGCAGCCCACGATCCGGGAGCGACCCGAACCGGCTAGCTGTGACGCGTCCGTCAAGGACTCGGTCAAACGTTCGGTTTTCCTGTGCAGCAAAAAGATAAGCTCAGCTCTGAGGCTCAAGTCCGCAAACCGCAGCGCGTGCGCGCACGCATCGTGTCGTGACGTGTCGAGTCGAGACGAGACGAGATGAGCGAGTGAGGAGGAGGAGGAGGAGCGCGCATGTGGCACTTCCTCTTCTCACTCACTTAGAGCATGTCTAACAGCACCCTTATTCGCCCGGCCCTTAAAACCCGAGTACAGGCTCCCGAACTCGCTTTATACGGGGTCAAAATTGCCGGCGGAGATCAGCGCCCTTATTCGCAACCTGTAAAATAGAATATTCTGTTTTACCGGTTGCAAATAAGGGCGCTGATCTCCGCGACAAGCGCCCTGACCCGTAAAAAAGGGTTTTAGGCAGGTTTTCATCCAGAATAGCAGTTTCAACATAAAATCAAAATAATAGTTCGGATGAAATCCACACACACAATAGTTGACAGCAAATGCAAATGCATAGTTCATAGGTGTACCAACAAGCAAGGGAGAATCAAGCTTGGGAGTTGTCTCCATGCTCAATCGAAGCACCTCCGGTTCCACTTTGATGAAGGAGCCTTCTTCTCTGCATGATCTCCGCGGTGGTCTCTTTCCACCACTCCAATTGCACGTCATTCATGTCCTTCGTGTTCATCATCATAATCTCCTTCTCTTCGTCTAGCAATGCCTTGATTGCCTTATCCTTCTTCACGTTGATCTTCATCATCTCCAACTCGGCCTTCTGCCTTGCTTCTTCTCGCGAGGCTTCCACCTTGCAAGCTTGACCTCTTTCTTCTTCTCGGTGATAGCAAGCTTGCCCTCCAATGTTTTCATTGTCATTGCCTCCTTGGTTTGTACCATTTGATCAAACTTCTCCCTTAGCAACGATGAGTTGGACTCCATCTTTATCCTCTCCTTGGCTTTCTTGCACCCCTCTGGCTTGTTGATACGTCTCCAACGTATCTATAATTTTTGATGCTCCATGCTTGTTTTTACACCATTTACCCGATGTTTCGTTACACTTCGTGGCATTTTTATGCGATTTCCTGAACTAACCTATTGACAAGATGCCACAGTGCCAGTTCCCTGTTTTCTGCTATTTTTGTGTTTCAGAAAAGCTACACAGGAAATATTCTCGGAATTGGACGAAACAAAAGCCAGAAGTCTTACTTTTCCCGGAAGCTTCCCAGAGACCGAAAGAGAGCCGGAGGGGGGCCAGAGGCCGCCCTCACACATAGGTGGCACGGCCCAGGCCCTGGCCGCGCCACCCTGGTGTGAGGAGCCCCTGGCTGCCCCCTGACGATGCCCCTTCGCCTATAAGAAGCCTCGGGATGGAAAACCCTAGGGGAGTCGGCAATTTTCCAGAAGCAGTTCCGCAGCTCCGCCGCCGCCGTCGACGAATTTCGGGGGACAGAAGTCTCTGTTCCGGCACCCTGCTGGGACGGGGAAGTGCCCCCGGAGCCATCTCCATCGGTCTCCATCGCCATCTCCGCCGTCTCCATCGACCTCACCGCCATCTCCATCAACCTTGTTGTCTCCTATGATGAGGAGGGAGTAGTTCATCCCCGGGGCTAAGGGCTCTACCGGTAGCTATGTGGTTCACCTCTCTCTCCCATGATGTGATCTTTATGTGATCGTGAGCTTTGTATCATGTTGAACAAGTAGATGTTATTATTCAGATATTATGTGTACTCTAGTGGTATTATTAAAGTAATCTATTCCTCCTGCCATGGTGTAACGGTGACAGTGCGTGCATCATGGTCGTACTTGGTCTAGGCTACGATTATGATCTTTTATGGATTATGAGAATAATTATCGCTATGATAGTATTGAAGTGATCTATTCCTCCTTTCATGGTGTAATGTTGACAGTGTGTGCACCATGTTAGTACTTGGTCTAAGTTGCAATAATATCTATCTTGAGTTGTGATCTGATTTGAATATCTCTATGAGTGGTGTTTGTCAAGTACTTGATGAACTTTAAGGAGTGCTTCATAGCCCTACGCAATGATTAGTGTTATTCAATAGGAGAGTAATTCAGAGTACCATAGTGAAGAGAAGTTGTTTATTTGTTCAATCATGTTATATTTGTTGGGAGTGTGTCCACTAGTGAAAGTATGATCCCTAGACCTTGTTTCCAAGCTTTGCACACCGTTTACTTCCTGTTTTGTTACATGTTTGCTCGCAGCGATTTTTATTCCAGATTGCATTTACTACTTATAATCATCACTACTACTTGTATTTCACTATCTCTTCGCCGAACTAGTGCACCTATACATCTGACAAGTGTATTGGGTGTGTTGGGGACACAAGAGACATTCTGTATCGTAATTGCAGGGTTGCTTGAGAGGGATAGCTTTGACCTCTTCCTCCCTGAGTTCGATAAACCTTGGGTGATACACTTAAGGGAAACTTGCTGCTGCTCTACAAACCTCTGCACTTGGAGGCCCAACACTGTCTACAAGAACAGAAGCGTGTGTAGACATCACTTGTCCCACTTTACTCCTCCTTCATCATCACTATCATCCATCATCTTCATCGACCCCTTCTTTACTGCACCTTCTTGGTCCCTCAATTGCCACTTGGGAAGATGCTTGAGAACGTCATGGCAATGCTTGAAGGGAAACTTCCTGCCCTTGCTGCCGGCCATGTCTTTGTATCGTTCTTGCGCAAAGCCCTCCTACGAATGCATCACGAAGGTTATATAATGAACGAATGATCATAATTGGTGAGATGCGGCGCAGTGGGGGAAAATTAGACATACCTTTCGGGCATCGGCTCGAACAGGTTTGGGGCGGGGGAGGCAGCGGGGGACTCGGCGGGAGACGGAGAGGGAGTGGCCGGCGGGTGGCCGGTGCGGGAAACTGGCCTCTTCACCTTCAACGCCTTGCCTCCACCGGAAAGAACTTTGGTGCGGGGAACCCTCTTTGGCTTCGCAGCGGCAGGGGCGGCAGGCGGCGCTGGGGCAGGGGCGGTCGTCGACCCCGTCTAGATGAGGTGCGTACCCTCCCTCTTCCTCTTGTTCACGCTCGTGGCCGCCACCATCTTCGCGACGTCGGCGGAGGTCGGAAGACCCCGGCGGCCCCGGGAGAAACATGTAGCGCCGGCGGACTATCGCCAGCGGGCTGCGGGGTCAAATCGAGGTCCATGCCATCGGGATCTGGCCACGGCGGGGGGGGGGGCGAGGCTGCAGGGGCGCGGAAATCGACGGCGGCGGCGGCGGGCGAGCGGGAAGGGACGAAGGAGCTGAAGCTTCTCGCGTGCAAAATGGACCGTCTAGTACGGGCCGCGTTCAGGTCGCGTCCGAAACCCTCGTTTCTGCAGGCCGGACATGGATTCTGGATTCGGCCCTCAAATTTTTTTACCGATTCTGTCGTTTGAGGGTGCTGATCTACGACATTTTTTTAGCAAGAACACATAACTGACGGTTATTTTGAGGGTTTGGCCCCTTTACGGGTGCTGTTAGACATGCTCTTACCAAGTGGTGCAACACCCCACCTTATATGTTGGTCTACGTCTCTCCCAACTTTCCATGTGAGACTAAACTTAGCTCCCACCTCTTGCCTTTGTGCAGCCAAAAACTTGGGTTGCATGTCACATGGGCTTACACATATGGGCTTTGAGACTTCTAGGAATTTCTGAAATCTTATATGGGCCAAGCTGAAATGGCTCAATATTTCAACAGAATCACGCTGACCAACACATGGTGATTGCCTCAGCTCTTGAAATGGAATTTGTTGATAGCTTTTACATTATACTAGATTACCAGTTGTCTGGGGGCACCCATGTCCATATTCGAAGTCTGAACATGGAATACTGAAGCAGGTTTGTCTTTGAGTGGGATCGATGCATCCAGACATAGATTAATTTGTTCCATTGGTATAGCCGTTTTACGTATGGCCGCCAGATTAACTGTTTGAGATTAATGTCTGACATGTGTGAACTTCTACGTATGGCCGCCAGATTAACTATTTTAGCTTTACGAAAACATGCTTGAACATTCTATCAATTAGTTAATTAAGAATTTTGATTTGCTGTTAGACAGACCATCTTGTTAATTAGAAGATTTTAATCTAGTATTTCATGGATTCGTTCAGATCCTTCTTATCCAATTTATTTTCTTGTATTCCCCTTTGTGTTATAACCAGTCTAATGAGCTAGTATATTATTTGCACAGGGATAGCAAAACTGGCTTGCGTGCCACCAAGGTGAGTATACCTACAAAGTTTTAAGCAAGTACTAAGAAGAATTCACTATACACTTCACACTTATTTCACCACTTTGATACTATTTTTTTTTGTATTTGCAGGTCATATACGTCAACAAGGACTTACTATTTGGATATCAGCTTTGAATATGTTAGGCCGAATAATAGAAAGAACATACATAGACTAGGTAGAATATCATATTTTGATGCAAGATTGTAAATTGTCTACTCTTCAGATGATTCCCGTGTATGGAATGGTGTTCCAAAAGAGTATATACATAGGAGTAGGTATAATATCCTATTTTGATGCAATATTGTAAAGTGTCTACTCTTCAGATGATTTCCCTGTATAGAATGGTGTTACAATAATAAATCATGAATTATTTGTGATGCAATGCATTCATATTGTATGATTTATGTGTTGTGGTATGCCATATGAACTATGTTCTCTCGCTGAGAAAAAAGTTCAGCCATCTTCTATAGTAATCAACCCATCTAGTCCAGAAAATAGTATTTGGTGAAATATAATTTTATATATGTATACGATGACTCTACCAACACATATATTTGTTGCTTTGATTCTGTAGCTATATTGCAATAGTTATCCCATTGGTTACCAAGGCATGTATATGCGTTGCATTGTACCTTTGCAACCCTAAAAAATGCAACACTTTTTTATCCATCGGTAAACTCCTTAGCAACGCCTAAATGGACATTTAGATACACATATATGTGTTGCTATAGGAGGGATATTCTTGTAGTGCTAGGCGCTCAAGGCGCGTTGCAAGGCAACGCCTTTGATGCTGCCTTGCTGGAAACAATGCAGCAGCTAGGTAGGATGAGCAAATGAACATACCAGGAATTTGCTGGCCACATAGCATCTATATTTCCCATCCTTTTCCCCATTTCTTCTTAATTTCCACAACAGAAATCTGCATAAAATATGAGCATCTATGGTTAGAACTTGCTTAAACAGACCACCATTGGTAAAAAAAGAGAGAATAAATGACTCCAAGTGCAAAAATAGATGGCAAACAACAGTGCATTACATATTACATGACAAATGGTCCTAAACATAAATATGTATAGTGGTATACAACCAGAAAACACAATAAATTAGGTTCACAACAACAAAAAATAAGTTCCACTTCCACATAACACAATCAAATCATAAGCATGGCTGGCCACTCTCAATCTCAAGTCTCAAAATCCATCATCAAACTCATCCATGGTAGCATTTCTGTTCTCTCCATCTTGGTCAGCACTAGTTGGGTCTTCATCATCATCGGTCACATCCACATCATCTTTAGTGCCTGAACCATCATCCTCTCCTTTGGGAATACTTGAGCATTCCTGGTCATCCTCTTTATCATCTGATTCATCTAGGTCTTGAACATATGATGGTGTTGGAGCAGGCCTTTTGCGCTCCCATGGAATGTCATCGGGACAACCTCTAGCACCTTCGGGTGGAGGCATTGTTGGGTTAACCCACTCATTGCCCCAATCAAAATCATCAATGGTTAGAGGGTCATAGCTTTTGTCACCTGTCTTCTCACGCCTCTTTTGAAACCTATCCATGTTCTTCCGTTTGTATGAAACAAAAACATTGTCATTCAATATTCAGTGTTGTAACCAATTCCTTTTCTTGGTATGGATCCAGAAATAGCAAATAGAGCATCATTATGAGTGAATAAATAAGTTGCTCCAATTACTTGCTCTTGCTAAAATAAAGACAAATAAGTTACTCACAAATTCAAATGCACTCCAATTCCTCTTACAACCGTATGATGATGCACAAAGACTAACAATCCTCTTTGCAAACCTTTCTAGGTCAATGACTCGACCACCATATGAAATGCACCAATCAACTACAACAGGAAAAACACATTAGGACTAGGAGTTTGTACATAGAATAACATGCAGAAATTAACTTGCTTGTCACTTACGAGGGTTTCTTTTGCCCATGTTTTTGATTGCCATCACATTAGAAAAACCTTGTCGCTTGTCCTCATAGAGAACGACTTGTGCATAAATCTTGTTGCAAGTGGGTACATCATGTACCATTCTTGCAAGGATATCATTGAAACAACTTATTAGCTCAACAACAAGTTCATCATCACCACTCACTTTAATAGGGAAGTATTTTCCTGGGTTAAAAAACAAAGCAGCCCCATAAAATGGATGATCCATTTGAGTCTCCCAACATTTCTCAATAATGGCCATGACCTTCTTGAGAAAACCTTGCTTGTTTTATTACAGCCCTCATTAGTGCAGAAATTTCCGGCATGGCAGGAAGGTCATCACCATCCGCTATCCTAAGCACACGAAGTAGTGGACCTATAACTCTAATGTAGTCCTCAGTTGCATGCCACCACTCCGCTGAAAGCACAATGCCTTGCACATTCACACTAGCTGTAGTTTTGGTCAATTTGCTTGCAACCCACGCCCTACTTGTAAATAGACTCCTCAAAGCTTGCTTGTGCTTGACCAAACTCTTAAGAGTAAGATATGATGTGGCAAAGTGAGTGGTTGCGGGTCTCACAGGATCCTCATTGCCTGTTGCCTTCCTCATTAGAGCAAGAAGTCTGCCATGCCTATAGATGAAAGAAGTGACTCGTCTACCACATGCAATTGGCTTCTTAAATTCTTTTAGCTTCCCTATATCTTCCAACATTAGGTCCAAGCAATGGCATGCACATGGACTGCAATATAGTGTAGGAATCCTCTCCATTAGAATCTTGCCCGTTGTCTTGTAGTTAGCACCATTGTCGGTGACAACTTGGACAACATTCTCTTTTCCGACATCTTCAATTCTCCTCTCAAGCAAATCTTCTATCATTCGAGCATCTTGGCATTCAATTGATGCATCAACCGACTCCAAGAAGTAAGTTCCCTTCGGGCTGTTTACAAGGAAATTGATTAAGTGGCATCCTCTTCTATCCGACCATCCATCTGACATTAGTGTGCAGCCATATTGCTTCCATGCTGCCTAGTGCTTCACCCTCAAAATTTTTGTTTCCTTGACACAATCCCTAAGCAATGGCTCCCGTAGCTGATAAGGAGAAGGAGGCTTGTAACCCGATCCATATTGACAAGATGCTTTGATTGCAATTTGAAGTTATCTAGAGCTTGCAACATTGAAAGGTATGCCACACTCATAGAAGAAGAATGCCCACTACATATTCACATAGTGCTTCTCTTCCTCAATTTTTGTGCTTGACTCCATGGTGCTTTGAGAACACCCGGAGTGCCTTTCATCAACAACATCCTTAGGTTTTCTCCCAAGCATTGAAGCAACTGACTTGGCTGCAACAGATTGAACCTTGTTGCTGCAGACTCTCACAGCAAAGGCTCTCTTGTTCCTTTTGGCTGTTGTCCCAGAACTTCGTCTAGTAGTGGAGCCTTGAACTTTTGCTGTCCCTGCTGCATCTACCTCCACAACATCATCATCTAGTGGTTGGCTTCTCTTGTGCTTCTCCAAATACTCCCACATCTCTCTCTTGACTTCAGTGCTAGCCCTTGGACAGCCTGTAGCATCTGCCAGCAAGATGTTCCTTATACCTATTAATCCCTCCCTTAGTTACCTATCATTTGGCTTCCATGGCTTGGGTGTTGGATCATAAGTTGGATCATCCTGGTCAGCCATTGTGACACTGCAAACAACCAACCAGTGCATCAAGCATCAACACTAGAGTAATTGAGCATCAACGTTAGATCTAAAAACAGCATCATTATGATATTAAGCTAGCATAAAGAGCATCCACTAAGCTAGTATTCTAATGAACTGAAAAGGACCACCAACAAATATTCTACTGAGCTAATAACTCACAAAGCTACAAGCTAGGATCCAAATGGTAGCATCTAGCCCCACTAGTACCCACTAATAGTTGTCTTTGTCTACCAACTAGTAGCCAACTTGCTCAGTACTATAATAGAGCCACAACAAGTCATGTGATTACCCAGCAGCTAGCACCAAGCAGAAAGCAGAAAGCAGACACGAGCACCAAGCAGCAAGCAGCCAACTGCAAGCACCTATCAGGGGAGGGCGGAGAGAAGAGAGATGATGGGAAATAGAGGGGAACCATACCTTGCTGCTCTGCTGGGAGAGGGTTGCAGTCGCTGCACCAGAGGAGAAGCCTGGTCAGAGAGGAGGAAGCTGGCAAAATAGTAGCAGATATAGCGGAGTATAGCCTGAGAGGAGAGAGCTCCTCTCTTTGTCTCAATCAGTCGATTGGAGTGACTGGTTGGCTCCTCTCTCTCTTCTCTCTCTATTCCCCTCACTTCCCTCTCCTAATTTCTCCAATTCCCGCTCCAATTTGGGATTCCCACTCCGCCCTCTCTGTTTCCCGCTTGAGCTGGCCATGGCATCCAAAATCGCCCAGAGCATCGACGTGGATGCCTAAGTGACGACCTGGATGCCTAGGCGGTCAATCTGGATGCCTTTGACAGCAGTCCAAGGCGAGCATGACGCCTTGATCTGAGGCGTCGCTTAGACGATGCCTTTAAAACCATGTATGGCCTTATAAAAAACATTTCCCAAATTTCCAAGGGCACTTTATACATGAGGTATGGAGGTACCCCTTTGTGAGCACTTGGTTAAAACAATATGCAAATAATAAAGATCTATGGTAATTCTAAGTTGAGTAGCATGAGGTGTAGGTACTATTAACTACGGGGCATGAGACATCCAACTTGTAAGAGGTCAAACATATAAAACCATAATTGTATTCACTACCGTTGACATGAGTTGTATAATCAAAAATTTATTTTCTCTATTAGTATCAAAGTCTTGGCATGTATACTCCTTTCTTACTTTTAATGTACACTTGTTCAAAAAAAGAGAAAAAAGAAAGAAAGAAAAGTTCTGAACTGCACTAGCACTTGCATGCTTAAAGTCCATGGTACTTTCATTTGCTCTTACACTTTGTGACTTATTGTTGAACATATTGGTAGTGAACAAGAGTACCACTTTATATCTCATTTGCTTGTTTTGTTCATTAAAGTTTGAATCATTGATCTTGTGTACTATTACTTGTTATATTCAATCAAGCAATAAACTCTGAAGTCTATGTTTAGTTTTATCACCTTCATACTTGAGGACGAGCATGTGTTAAGCTTGGGGATGTTGATGCATGTAAAATGCATACATAACCTTTGTAGTTTATTGTCATATATTGCAACATATTTACATGCTATGAGATGTTATATTCATGTTTTGCATTCATTTAGGGGGATTTTCATCGATCTCCTCTATTTGGTTTATAGCTTTGCAGAACAAGAAACTCCCATTTTGTGTATTTTTAAGTTTCAGGGACCTTCCGGAACTCAAACAGAGCTAGGATTTTTCAACTATTTTTCCCTGAGAATGAGCAAGAGAAGTAGAAGTACATTAGAGGGCCAACGAGGCCCAAACAAGCATAGGTGGCACGGACCCCAGCCGAGGCTGCGCCACCCTAGCTCGTTTCCACCTCAAGCCTCCGATTCCGTCCTTCTTGATCTCAGATTGATGGGCTTGACCTAAAACCCCCTATGAAAAGACTACCTGAGGCGTTCTCGCGAGGGAGGCAGCGGAGAAACACGAAACCATGAAATAGAGGCTGAACCTGCAAAGATCGGAGGGGGAAACACTATCGGAGTCACCCCCGGATGCTTCTCCACCCTCTCTAACATCAACACCATCGACACCGCCATGAAGAGGGAGTAGTTCACCTATGGACTATGGGTTTGTGGCAGTAGCTTGTTCTATCTCTCTCTTATGCATCAATGTTTAGATGCCATATGAGCTACCTAACATGATTAGGGTGCATATTATGTAATTCCTATGTGGTGGATCTTTATTTTATTGGATGATCAATGAGATGTGATATGTTATTATGTTCTTGATGTATGAGTAGATCCATATTATTACCCCGTTCTTTATTACTTGTTCTGATGCAACATGTATGCGAAAGCGCGAGAGGGGGGTGGTGTCTATTAGATGGAGTAACTAGGTAGTAGTGATTGGATAGTGACAATATTCATGATCTGCTATGGTGTTTTACCTTTCCACGGTTACCTCACTAGGGATAAAGAGAATGCATGAGCTATAATTTCTTAGTGACAGCTGAGTATTCCAAGTGACATTCATAGGCATAGTTCTATTATAATATGTCCAAGTGGTAGCATATTTGATATTCAACATCATGTCAAAGTACGGCTATACTCTATTAATTCTTACTAGATTGCTTGAAGTGTATTCCTATGTAGTGGATTATAAGTAAGATGTGTTGCATCATCTTTAAATAAGGATGTTATGCACATATGAATATTATCAAGTTAACATAATAAAAATCATGTCAATGTTTCGGTCATCTATCTTGCGCTTAATGCCACCACAATTTTATGAGAGACTAGACAAGTGAACCCATGAACTCCAGTCCAATTTTAATCATAAGAAACATATTTCCAACACTTATATTTGCACTTTTATTTTCAGCATTAATTAAATCCGAAAATACAAAAATATATTTACTTTCTTTCATCCACATATAAAACCCAAAAACACCTTTACCACATTTTATAAGTTGCATATTAGCTTTTACCTTTCCCGCGTCATATTACTTTATTGCATTATTATTTATTTTATTGCATATCATATTTATTTTACTACATTCACACATTGTGCTTGACAACCAGTCGGTGGAGTTGGGGACACAAGACAAGGAAATTTCTTTGTAGGTTGCTTAAAGAAGAACGATGAGAGCTTTTTCGACCATTCCCCGAGAGTTCGATATAAACCCCGAGTTTCCTCATGGAGAAAATTTACTCTTGCTAGAATACTCTGCACTTGGAGTCCCAACGAGTTGGCATCACTACTTCACAATTTCCACGATGAGATATCGCAGAAATTTGTGGAGCCGACCCATACAACATTAGGAAACTCCAAGCATGTGACTAGAAAGTTTTGCCATGTGTCCTATTTTTATGAATGATGTTAATTTATGTGTTCCATCACAAAGAGCATCAAAGGATAAGAAAACTAGCCATATTATGATAAATAAATAAAGAAAGTGAGTGTGATTTTAAGATAAATAATGAAAACGTGTACTCTTGCAATACACCTTTTTGGTGTTGCTCGGGACTCCCCTTTGCTTACTCTGCCTTCCCTTTGGTGTCATCAGGTGGAGATCGCAAGCAACGCTAACAAAGGAGATGGTAGTGGTGAGTGATAAGCATGGATGCTAGCATCTTTTAGCATAGCTTCATTAAGTGTGTGCATCAAAACCTTGGCTCTGTTGGAGAGGACATGGAATCCTCTCTTCAACACAGTCCTATAATATACTATGTTTTGGAGGACATCCTCAAAAAATCCTTTATTATTCCACCTAGTGTCGAGCCATCCCCACTCTCTAGATAACGGTATTGAATGAACTGGAGATGTGTAGAGTGGCATTGTAGCACGTTGACAAGATCACATCCAAGAAGGTGACGATGCCAACGATGGTATGGTCCTTGCACGTGTCTTTCACACCGGAGAGGAGGTTCATACTCATCTACGTGCCAACACCACAGACCAAAAAAAGAAAGGGCCACCCAAATGTTGTATTTTTTAGCTGATATGCATGTGCAAGCTCTTCAATACATATATTTGATGGGTGGCACAAGAGTGGAGGCTGGAGAAGAAGGCTTTGACAAAAAATTGTAGTAGGAGCTAGGGGAACTAGAGTGGCGTGGTGGTTGGCGAATGAGATTGAAGTAGCCATCTTTGGACAGACTAAGGGTGGACACGAGCTAGCTCGGGCTGGGCTCGGTGCGAGCCACCTTTCAGCCCGTGAAAATCTGGCTCGGCTGGGGCTGGCTCGTTGTGCCTTCGGTCCGGACAAATGGGCTCGGCCCGAGTTGGCTACAAACTCGGTCTAGCTCGAGCTAGCTCGTGATAATACAGAAAACTCTCCAGATACAACAAAATCGAGCAAGTAAACATCCATACAATTTCATGAAACTTCACAGAATAGCAATTAAATTACATATGAATCTATTCCAATGAAAAGAATCAACAATTGATAACCTAAAATGTTCACCATTTTTCGGTTACAGTACTGCAATGACAGAGGATGTTCTGTAGCCGGGATGACGACGGGCGCAGGGAGGTGCTGATACGCGGCTGTGCGGGTGCTCAGGGACGGGGAGAGGCGGCGCCGCGGCAAGCGGGCCAGGGACAGCGACACCGGGGCAAGCGGGCCAGGGATGGCGTCGACTGTAACTAGAGGAGGCAGTGGCGGCTACATCATGCGGTGACCTAGCTACACAAGGGAGACAGTGCGACGGAGGAGGCTGACCTAGTCGCCCGATGTCCCTCACGGGCCAGAAATCAGCCCACTTCTTCTTTCTCCTTCGCTCAATTAGTAAAAAAAATATCAGGAGCTTTCAGGCTGGACCGAGCCGAGCCGGCCGAGTTTTTAGCCCGCGACGGTCTAGAATATTGGGCTCGGCTCAGTCAACATCCATAGCGGGCCGAGCCCAACTCGGGCCGAACCGAGAAAAGCTCTGAGCCGAGCCAAAAGATCGGCTCGTATGTCCAGCCTTACATGTTAGGTGATGGGGGATGCGACCAAGGAGCTTGGGGCGTAGGCCTCACAACCATTGGTAGTGCGAAGGAGTTCAATGGTAGGGTTTTGATTGAAGCCATGATGCATCTCCTTAACTTTGATGTTGTGGTCCTTTTTTAGGTAGGCATTTTTTAGCACTGACTAACTAGTGAGTCCAACTAGTAGCTAGATTGGCCAGACCGTTCAATGAGCCGACTGGGTGATAAAACAAGAATTTACTCAAAATATTGAGCAGAAGGTTGAAAAAAACAAAACATATGTATGCTCCACTGCAACCAAAATACAATCATTAGCTTTTATTGATTGATGGCAAAGGAGTGAAAAAGAAGTAAATCATTGTTTCCACCAGAGATAGTCAATAAATTCCCCATCACCATTACCTAGATATTTTTACTTGGAAACACTATCATATGAACACGATTTGTGGAGGATATCTTTAAAATTTCCCTAGATCGAGGGATTAAATAGATAAAAAATAGAGCAATGTAACCAAAACTCATGTGGCAAGCACAACTCAACTATGGGAAATTGCTCTCCTTTGCCAACACCAAGGATATTTAAAAAATATTATGCTCTCAAAACTACTCAACTCCATGCACTCTTGTAACCATTTAGCAGAAACTTGTCATATGCTCTAGAGAATTTCTACACAAGGAAGAGAAGAAAATTTATACTAAAGGAAGAGTGTCCTATAAAGTATCTAAATGACACGACCAACCAAAAAATTTGAAAAGTGATGCAACATGTGGGTGACCCAAATTGCAAATCAGCCCCAATAATGTTGAGATGACACACAAATTAATTAATTAACGTTTCCAATATCACATATATATTTATTCACGATGTTCGACTTCCTCATGTCATAAATATAATGTCAATCATATTTTAGCATAATTATAAAAAGTGTGTAAATCACGACAATCTGTTTCTTAGAGTGAGAACAAAGAACCTCCTTCATCATGTTTCCCCATAATATTATGCAACCCCGATGTACGGCCATTTAAACCCGCCCAAACACGAAATTGAAGCCAATGTAGCACTAGTAAAAAACATGCCTAATGTTCAGGGCAGATTTGAGCTTTAGTCCCGGTTATGTTTTGGCCTGGGACTAATGAGCATTAGTCCCGGTCATAGTTGTCAGTATCCCGATACGTATCTTAGTATCTTACGATTTTATGATACTACTGTGGCTAACCGATACGTATCGTGATGGTATCTTAATCTGGTAGTATCTTACTTGTATCCCGATACGTAACATAGTATCTTTAGTATCCCAATACAAAAATGATACTATACGATCCCACACCTACCTATGCTAAAAAATATGGACACGACGGCATGGCAAGCTCAAGATTAAAAGTGATTTTGTAGTCTCAAGACTAACTAAGTATCTAAACAATACACCATCCATTAGTTTGGTTGAGATGGGTATAAAAAAGAGTTTGTGTACATTTCAGAAAGCAGTTAACTTTTTTTTTGATAAAAGGGTTCCCCCCGATTTCCATTAAAGAAACCACAGGCTATCAAGTTCACCACCTCACACAGCCACCACCAAAGTTCACAAAACTTTTTTCAATTTTTCTCTCTGCGGCTAACCTAAAACAGAGAATGGAAACAACTGAGAAAGGTAACCAGAAGTAAAACTAGTCCCCTAACAGATTGTTCCTCCAGCTTCCTTTTATTCCTTTCATCTCCCATCTCTTGCAACATCATCTTCCAATCTCGGAATCCACGGCGCCCATCTTTTCTTGTCTTTGAACACCTCTGCCGCCACCTGCTCCAGAAGTTCAGCGCCCCGTCGAAGCTCCAGCTTTACGTCCTCCTTTACCTGCAAATTACTCCAGAAGTCAATCCAGTAGCATGCTTGAAATAGAATCACCGATGGATCGCTCGGCCACACTTGTTGGAAGCAAGCCATGTTGCGAGCTCTCCAGATGCTCCACATGACAGCTGCCACACCTACCATCAATACTCTTTTCTTTGTCCCAGAAAACTGCTTGAGCCAAACCAGCAAACAGTCCTTAACATTTCTAAAATGACAGGGAATCCCCATCACACAACTGACCACATTCCACATGTACCTCGCAAGAGGACATAGGAATAGCAAGTGGTCTATACTTTCATCCTTACCGCAAAAAACACATTTAGCGTCACACTTCCCTCCTCTATGAATCAGATTATCTTTGGTTAGAATACTTTTTCCTAAGCACTAGCCAGATAAAGGTTTTAATTCGCAGAGGAATCTTAACTTTCCATAAGAATTTATATGGAACAGCGCCGAAATTTTGCAGTGCCAAATAAAAGGATTTAGTGGAAAATTGCCCAGATTCGGTTAATAACCAAGACAATCTGTCTTGTGTTTCCGAAAAGGTCATTTGTCCACACAAATCCTTAAGCTTGGTCCACAGCTCCATTCTAACGCCTACAATAGCACGTCTAAATTTCATATTGTCTAAACCCTCATCATACGCCTTTCGAACTGTAATATTGGGATCCGAACTGATTGCGAACAGTCTAGGGAAACTAGTCGAGAGAGTAAAATCCCCCAACCAGTTATCTTCCCAAAAACTCGTATCGCGACCATCGCCAATCTGAAACTTACAGCAGCTAAAAAAAAAGGTGTTTAATTTCCAACAAACCCTGCCAGAAATGAGAATCACCATTTCTATAAGTTGCCAGAAAGCAGTTAACTATCCAGTTGTGTATATTAGTTTGCATGCATTTTGTTTTGTAGGTTCATAATTACTGATGTTTGTATTACGCATATTTATATTATATAAATGCATCGTTTTACATGACCAGTCTATATGAAAGACATAGAATATGCTTAAAATTAAAATTTAATATCTTTTTAGATATATTATTAATATATATTTTTTATTAAAAATAAAAATCTCATAGTATCGTGATACTATGATACGATTCTGTGATACGATACAGCTGACAAAAAGCGAAACTGCCTAGCATCCATCATGCATACATGCATGTGCCAACCCTCCGACAGATACAAAGGTGGCACGTCGACCGCTGCATGGATGTCTTCTTCAACGCCCAACGACGGAGCGGACCAACTATTTTTGTCGTGCGACTCTCCGTACACCTCGCCGATTTCCCAGCTCCGGCTTCCACGGTCCATCCAACTTCTTAGCCTCCCTGACTAGCTTTCTCGACGCCCGTTATAAGAGGTCACCTCCAACTCCCGCACTTTCCAATCTAGAGACCGCGACTCCCACCCGCGTTGTCACGATGAGCAAAGGTGCGATCATCGGCGCGTCGACCGTCCTGGTGGTGGCGGTCGTCGCCGCCGTCTGCGTGGTCTCGTTCAAGAATAACTCCGGCGGAGGGGACGATGATGGGCACCTTACCACGTCCGTCAAGTCCGTCAAGGCCTTCTGCCAGCCCATGGACTACAAGGAGACGTGCGAGGCTGAGCTGACCAAGGTGGGCGGCAACGCCACCTCCCCGACGGACCTCGCCAAGGCCATCTTCGAGGTGACGTCGGAGAAGATCAGGAAGGCCATCAGCGAGTCGGCCACGCTGGAGGAGCTCAAGAACGACCCGCGAACGTCGGGCGCCCTGGAGAACTGCAAGGAGCTGCTGGAGTACGCCATCGAGGACCTCAAGACCACCTTCGACAAGCTCGGGGGATTCGAGATGACCGACTTCAACAAGGCCGTCGACGACCTCAGGACCTGGCTCAGCGCCGCGCTCACGTACCAGGAGACATGCCTCGACGGCTTCATGAACACCACCACCGACGCCGCCGGCAAGATGCGGGGCGCTCTCAACGCGTCGCAGGAGCTCACTGAGGACATCCTCGCCGTGGTGGACCAGTTCTCGGCGACGCTCGGGAGCCTGCACATTGGCAGGAGGCTGCTCGGGGAGGAGGATGGATCGCCGGTGTGGATGACTGACGGGAAGAGGCGGCTGATGGAGGCCGGACCCGCGGCGCCGGATTTCAAGCCGAACGTGACGGTGGCGGCCGACGGCAGCGGCGACTTCAAGACCATCAAGGAGGCGCTCGCCAAGGTGCCGCCCAAGAGCCCATCCATGTACGTGATGTACATCAAGGCGGGGACGTACAAGGAGTACGTGACGGTGCCCCGCCCCGTGACCAACCTGGTGATGATCGGCGACGGCGCGGACAAGACCATCATCACCGGCAACAAGAACTTCAAGATGAACCTCACCACCAAGGACACGGCGACAATGGGTACGTACGTGACTACCTAGGATGACAAGATTGATTGCTTTTTAGAAAGTTTAAAAGGATTATATTTTTTGAATGGAGGAAATACGAATTAATAGATAAAACTGAAGCAAACGATTGATGGAAATGCAGAGGCCATCGGGAACGGGTTCTTCATGAAGGACATCCGGGTCGAGAACACGGCGGGGGCGGCGAACCACCAGGCCGTGGCGCTGCGCGTGCAGAGCGACCAGGCGGTGTTCTACCAGTGCTACTTCGACGGGTACCAAGACACGCTCTACACCCACGCGCAGCGGCAGTTCTTCCGGGACTGCACCGTCACCGGCACCATCGACTTCATCTTCGGCAACTCCCAGGTGGTCATCCAGAACTGCCTCATCCAGCCGCGGAAGCCCATGGACAACCAGGTGAACATCATCACCGCGCAGGGGAGGCGTGAGAAGCGGTCCGCCGGCGGCACCATCATGCACAACAACACCATCGAGCCGCACCCGGACTTCCTCACGCAGGGGAAGATCGCCACCTACCTGGCCAGGCCATGGAAGGAGTACTCCAGGACCATCTACATCCAGAACAAGATTGGCGCTTTCATCGACCCCAAGGGATGGCTCGAGTGGAACGGCAACTTCGGCCTCGACACCCTCTTCTACGCCGAGGTGGAGAACACTGGCCCCGGAGCCGACACCAGCAAGCGCGCCAAGTGGGCCGGCATCAAGACCGTCACCTACGAGGAGGCGCAGAAGGAGTTCACTGTCGAGGCATTCATCCAGGGCCAGCAGTTCATCCCCAAGTACGGCGTGCCCTACATCCCAGGACTCCTCCCACAATCAGAGCCTGGGAGGACGCACTAACAACATGTCCACCTATTATCATCATGCTTCGTTCCCCTACTCCATTCATGTTGGGAAGCCAATGATCCATAATTAGTTGAGTTGACATATACTACTATATATATATGGTGCTATTCATACCTTGAGTAACTAATACATGTGTACTTAATTAGCTTTATCAATTTGGAGGAAAGAAAAATGTGTCTGTGCATGTAACCACTGTCTATTTTTCCGATATATACCTTGTTGATTTGTTTGCTTATGTGTCTACGCATGATCTGCTCTTGCTAGTTACTCCTGCCTTATTACACACTGTAAAAGTGGTCTTTTTATAAATGGAGACCAAAACTTTGGACCTTTTTAATTACTGCGAATATCTTTACCAATATTTTAGTTTTAGTTTGTCGACAAAGGGATTATATTAAAATCAAAATGACAAATACACCCAGCCTATCTACAAATATTTCGGTTTTACATTGCGAATATCTTTCTTCATGAACTCGTAACTTCCAAAATGCCTTAACATTTAAAACGTGAGCTCGATTTACATTGCGACTTTACCATCCCATTTTTTTATGATCATTGAAACAACACAACATGCTGGTACACATCGATAAATTTTCTTTTATTTGAAGTTCCTTCAGGATTGTACACTCACCACCGGCAAGATGTTCCCGCCGCCAAGAAGGACGGCAACGATAAGTCGGTTGATAAACCCAAAGGCCTTCCACGCTCAGAAAGGAGAGTTGATAATCTTTGGTGGCAACAACGGACCCACCCTCAGTATTACAAAGCGACTCTATGGACACAGTCACCCTCTATGGAAACTGAGAAAGTGATCATATCCAAACATTGGTAGCTGATGTGAATACCTTCATCGGCAACGGATGTTTTAATTGTTTTCATTGAAGGCCACATTTTTTTTAAAAAAAATGCAACTGGCTGTGGCGAAAGCAATTGATGATGCAAAAAAGTTACTACATCGCACTTTAACACAACATACAAGTAAAAATATACGAAGATACATGGTTCATAAAAATCAGCTATTTTTCAATGAGTAGGTGACGAGGGTTAACTCGACAAATGTCTAAGATGAAGGACTTAGGATCGGAGGAATAGGGCGTCGGATGAACTCGAAGGTAAAGATCAGTCAAACGAGGCGTATATCGAGAATAAACGTGGTGGTGAACTTGGCTTACTCTCAATCTATCCCTGGCTAATCGATGAGGCGACGCGTCTCCTGCCCCGTCCGAATCACCGCCTCCTCGCACCTAGCCTCCAAGAGCATGGCGGCCCTCTCGTGCTCGTCGGCGATGACGTCTTCCGAGCTCCACAGGATGTGCCTCTCCGGAACCTCCATGCCACGTCCCCTCTTAGCAGATCCTCCACAACGGAGATCCTGTCAGCCGTAAGCTGCGCCATGTGAGGAGAGTAATTTGGGGGAAGATGCCGCAAATGGTGTTGGGTAGAGAAGCTGCGACCGTGAAAGGCGGGCGGTGGCACAGTGTGTAATTTCGTGATGTGTTGAGTAGCTCAACATTGAAAGGATATTGGCCGTTTGATTATCGGAGTTTGATGGCTAAGATTCATTGTATCAAATCAAGTTTGTGCCTTTATAAGTAGTAGAGATAGAGATAGAGATAGAGATATAAGTAGTAGAGATTAAGTGTTTGAGACCAGATTTTGACCAAAAAAGAATTGAGGGATCAAAGTTGCACTTTTGCAACACTTGATGGACCAAAAGTGTATTTAACCCTTATTTATTTGGTCCACTTAATAAATGTATTGGAAGATTTCTTGATGTGCTAATTCTCGTGCAATGGGAAAACTATGCCAACTATTCGCTTAACGCTATTGCTAAGAATTAGCTTAAATCTCTTTAGGAAACGGAGGTATTATTTTGTGATTCATGATGGTCTATGAGTTGAAACTAAGATCATTCTTTAGAGACACAACGGTTACTGCTGCAATTCATTCAATTACACATATGTTGTAACTGAGAATCTCCTGGACAAAATATGGAAAATTGAAACAGAACTTAAAACCAACGGCTGTAAAAAGGAGACCAAAAAAACTAAACCCGCCGACTAAAAAAAACCCGGCAACACAAGGACGTTTGCACGACTCAAACGAGTTCGCAAGCTCAAATATTTTTGCAAACACGGACCAGACGGCCAAACATTCAGACAGTTGGGTAATTGTAATCGGCGACTGTTACATAGTAAAAGTGTTGTCTTACTATCTAAAATGATATGCTTGAAAAAGACCTCTTATCAACCGTTGTACATTAATTACCCTTACATGCTCCAACGTTTTTCCACGGTCAGCTCAAGGATATACATATATATACACCACTTCATTTCCCTAATTGCCATTGATGTTTGCCATGTTCTCATCATCGAAGTACCAGCAGGTACTGCCCTTAATCGCACCATTGGGAAGATCGTCAACGCACGGTTTGGAGGTTCCAGTAGTCACGTCGCACACCATAGGAACACGATGCCAGTCGATCCAGTACAGGCAGTCCGGTCTCACCCTCACCCCGGGGACGGCGCCACCACCAGCTGCTCGCACAACCATCGGGCCGCTGCTATTGCCGATGAACACCGAGCAGCCTCCGAGATCCTTCACCGCGCTCCAGCGTGGACAACGCCTCTGGTCGTACCTCAGGACGAAGATCTCGTCCTCGGACATGGTGAACCCGTTGGACAAGTTGACTGTGCAGCTGGTGTTCTGCCACATCTGGTACATGCTGCCATGGCAGAAGAAGAGGTGTTTGGTGGACGCTAGCTTGGAGACGGTGTCGTAGGGCGGCGCAAAGCCGGCGCCGGCACCCAGGATAGACAGGAGAACCGCTGGCTCATCCTTCTTGTTCCGGCCGCCGCGTGGGATGAGGAGCACGCTCACGCCCCCGCCTGAGTCGAGGCAATACACCTTGCTCATGCTGCCCCCGTCGTCGTGGAAGACCAGGTCGACGAGGTGCCCAACGTCGACGGTCGTCCAGTTCTTGTCGTCCCAGGTGCTGCTGCTGTCGATGTACGCAATCTTCTCGTCGTCGCACATGGCCACGACGGTGCCGTCATCCGGGTCGGGCGCGAACACGATCTTGCGCACGCACTTGTAGCCCTTCCTGGGCAGAGGGAGCTCGACCTCTTCACCTGTGCGGGGACAGAGGAGCAAAATCCTGGCCGTCCAGAAGCTGACGCTGGTGCCGCCCTCCACCATGTGATACTTCTCACGGTGGTCGATGGCAACAGCGAAGCGTCCGTTGCATGAGCCGATGACGCGGGTGCGGCTGGGCAGTTCCGTGGAGGACGTTTCCGCTGTGGTCAGTTGGATCTGGCGCTGCAAAAGGTGCGAAAAGATGGAGTTATTGTTGTTGCCTGAGCCGACGGCACGGGCGCGGCTGGGCAAGTCTTCATGGCGGCCGTGCGTAATGGACGACGTGGCCGTGCCGAGGTGAAAGGAGCGCCGTAACGGGAGCGAAAAGACATGGGCGACGCTGTTGCTCGAGCCGGCGACACCAGGGCGGTTGCAGAAGTCCATGAAGCGGCGGTCGTCGTGGCGGCTGTCAGTCGTGGTAGACGCTGTGTCGGGGTGCAACGAGGTTGGTACCGGGGAGGGATACCTAGAGGCGCGGTCGTCGGCGAGGGAGAGGACGCAAGGATACGGCGGCGGGAGGGCGGAGCGCCACGCTGTACAGACGCCCCGGAGGCAAGTGTAGTCCCTTATAGACAAGCCATCGGCACCGGTGGCGATGGAGACGAGGAGCTCGCTGTTGAGATCAGCCCATGACCATGAGTAGCCGCAGGTCGCCGCCTTCTCCATGGCGTCCCGGCCGTTTGCGTACGCTGTGGAGTCAGCGACGATACGTAGGTGAAACTGGTGAAGCCACAGGTGTGTGTTAGTTTTATAATCGGCCACGAGCCCACAAGGCCACAACCGAGTTCGTCTCGTACACCATCCTAACGGTTTTGTATGAAACAACCACTTGGGATCCGGATCGGACTACCCGTCCTACCAATCGTCGGACCAGTAGACTGCCGTAGGATTAAGTCGGTACCCCAGCTGGACCCGTTCTCACGTTTGAAATTTTATTACTTTCTCTGTTCCAAACCCAGCATTAGAGCTGTAAATGAGTCGATCGAGCTTGAGCGGGTTAGACTTGGCTCAGTTTAGCTCATACTGAGTTAAATTAGTGGTCGAGCTATAAAAGTAGGTTCATACTCAGCTTGTAACGATCTCGAGCTAAGAAATATAACAAATTTTTAATTTTACTTGCATTTTAAAGGACAAAAAACACTATCCACAACATATAGAAGGAATAAATAACCTTCCATATTTGCTTAATCAAAATTTCATCAAAATTAGAGGAACATATTTCATCCACAATATATTATAAGGTAGTAAATTTATATATTTTATTTTAATATATAACAAATTACTATATATAATTGCATTTTTTGTCGAGCTCTCGAGCTAAATTGAGCGAGCTGGTGTTGGCTCAAGATCAACTCGTATTCTAGTCGAGCTATATAAGACACTCATACTCGGCTCATTGCTTTTTCGAGTTTATCTCAAGTCGAGCTACAAAACAAGTCGATCTCAAGCCGCTAACGAGTCTCAAGCTCTTGTAGCCCTACCCAGAACATCTTATATTTTGGAACGAATGGAGTATTTTGCAAAGAAACGTTGGTCCACGGTAAAGCAACTTTGATGCGCGATAAAATAACTTTGTTGTGCGACAAACTAAATAGATTCACAACATAGGTAAAATCAGTGCATAGTATAGATATCCTTGCACTTTTTCCTTGTTATAGTGTATATGACACCGAAATCTAAAGTTTTGTTATGTGCTAATGCATCAGATTTTTATTTGAGAATACATGCATAGTCTTCTTTTTTTTGAAAATCAATACCACATATATTTATAGCAACAAATAGTACATGGTAGAGTTACACGAGCTGTCTTTGACGATTACAAAATAAAGTCTAAAAGAAACTAGCAAATCTTCGAGGTCTTCAAATTCTTTCTTCTTCCATGACGCAATCTTGTACTTTTCTGAAGGCAGCCCAAGATAGATACCAAACAATAAACCTGTAAATACCAATGGAGGTTCTCCCATAATTTTAATTTGAGCCGCAATGCCAAGGCTACGTGCACGCGCGCAACCATTGAAGTAGTCAATCCACATCGGCAAGAGTACCAACATCAGTATGTCAGGGCAAAATAACCGGACAACTTGATCGCCGTCGCTGGGGAGTCGAGGGTACGAATCACCATTGTCGAGGATATAGCCGCCGGGACAAATACTGCGAGGATAATTCTCCTCGCGGCAACCAAGAGAAAAGATCCAAAATCGATCTGGCGAAGCAAGATCTGAAGGACCATACCTAAAAGAGTTTAATCTTCCAACACCACCATTGACGCCGGGAGGAAGATCTCGTCGTCAATCGAAGGGTCGGAGATCAATTATTGTCGATGATGCCATCTCCATTGACAGAGGCCACAAGAAGATGGCTACTAAACCCTAATCTAATCTTGTAAAAAGACTACTTTTATCAAAACCTCCACTCATAGATCAGGTTCATGTCACTAAACAACAAGCCGATTAGAAATTGCACCAAAAGTCGTAGGTTAAATAACATTTTTATAGTTCCCTAGCAAGTAGCAAGGGTGTTTGCTACAGTACTAATGATAAAGTGAGCAAGATGTGAAAATTTTCTTTATGCACACGCATCTAGTCCCTCTACAGCTAACATGGGAAAATTTCAATGAAATTGGGTGGACAGGAGAGCAATTTTGTACGAGTCTGCTATTAGGATTCATGTTTGTTAATTATTGTTTTAAATTTAAATAAAAAATTAAATTATATATAGAGTACGAGTGGAGAGCTCGCACCCGCCGGTCGCGTCCTCATCATCCTCCTCGTCCCTGACCATTCACACCCTCGCTCTCGACGAGCCGGACAAGTCCGTCATTCGGAGCTGGCGGAAGGGCGTGGACGCGCTCCCGCCACGCCGTGCCGTGGCGGTCGTCTAGTTCCGCGGCGAGTCCCGTGTCCTCGCCGTCGACCTTGGCGACGCCGGTGAGGTCACTCCTCTGCCCGTGCCAGCTTCCGGGTATCCGATGATGAACACAGACAAGCAGATCTCCTCTGCGGGCCGCCACCGTTCCATGACCCGGTGTTCAACGCCACCATTCGCCACCGTGGTGTTCGTATGTCCGATGTCGCCTGCCTGCCAATCGCTATCGGCTGGTACGGCCCCGCGGAAGAGAACCGATTATTCTTTTAAGATACCTTGATAGTAAATAGCAAACCATTTCATTATGTGGTAACATAAATAATTTATATTCGTGTATTAAGATTGTTGTCAACCCTAAGACTAACTGGGTATTCTTATCAAATAAAAATTACTTCAACTTTGCATGTTCATAATCAACTACTTGATTGATAATAATAAGATACCACTTAAAAGTGTTACTTTCAAGTCCTCACCTATTTCTATACTAGTCTTTTGTAATAACTCTTGTTTTAAGCTTTACTCTATTGCTGATGAAGGATAGTCAAGTAACCTAAAACCTTAACAACCTTGTGTGTGTAATTGAACTTAAGAGTGCAACACATCATAAAGAAGTCACCACAACTCAATAATAACAAATCATCAGTGTTAGTTTACTCTTAGAGAGATGCATAACATATATTATGCATATCATACTGCAGTTCTTTTAACATCATATTTACCAGATGATGGTGCTATTTTAGAATTTAGATTTCTCACGTACCGAAGATATTGACTTGCATAATCTCTTGCAGTCAAAAAGGTAAGTTCACTCTTGCTCATGCCTTTGATTATTTTTATCAAATTACCTGCAAAGATATACCTGTGTTATCACTACTACATCTAAAAGCAAAAGGTTCCGTTTTCATAATTAATATGACTGGCTGGTGATACGTCTCAAATGTATCTATAATTTTTGATGCTCCATGCTTGTTTATGCATCATTTGCTTTATGTTTTGTTACACTTCGTGGTGTTTTTATGCATTTTCCGGAACTAACCTATTAACGAGATGCCACAGTACCAGTTCCCTGTTTTCTGCTATTTTTGTGTTTCAGAAAAGTTACACAGGAAATATTCTCGGAATTGGACGAAACAAAAGCTGAAGTTCCTATTTTTCCTGACACGAGACGGAGTCCAAAGCAGAGACGGAGGGGGGCCAGAGGGCAGCCACGCCATAGGGTGACGCGGGCCACCCCTGACCGCGCCACCAGGTGGTGTGGGCCATTGGTCCACCCCTTGACATCGCCCTTCCGCCTATATATTCTCCTCGACGAGAAAACCCTAAGGGCCCAAACTCTTTTCCAGAAAACATACTGCAAGCCATCGTCGTCGTCGACGCAAGATCGGGAGGGTCCAGAAGCTATTCCCGGCACCCTGCCAGAGAGGAGAATCACCACCGAAGGCCTTCTTCATCACCATGCCTGCCTCCGGAGTGATGTGTGAGTAGTCTACCTTGGACTACGGGTCCATAGCAGTAGCTAGATAGTTGTCTTCTCCTCCATGTGCTTCATGTTTAGATCTTGTGAGCTGCCTATCATGATCAAGATCATCGTTATGTAATTCTACATGTTGTGTTTGTTGGGATCCGATAAATATTGAGTACTATGTCAAGTTAATTTGTGATTTATCATCTCTATGTTGTTTATGATCTTGCATGCTCTCCGTTGCTAGTAGATATCTTGGCTGAGTAGATGCTAGTGACTCCAAGAGGGAGTATTTATGCTCGATAGTGGGTTCATGCCTCTAGGAATCTGGGAGAGTACCAATAACTTCTAAGGTTGTAGATGTGCTGCGGCTACTAGGGAGAAAACAACAATCTTGTGTTCAAGAAAATTTGTATTGTTTACATTACACACTTTGCTTAAGGTGATAATCTGTTGCTTGCAACTTAATACCCAACGGTTGCTCGGATGACATCTGGCGGGTAGATTATTAGTCATAGATGCAGTTGAATTACGGTCTATGTATTATGTTGTAATGCCCAAGTGAATCTCATAGTGATCCTCATGACATGTACATGCATTTGTTTGTATTCTTTATTCTGTTAATTGCCTAACTGTAATTTGTTTACCCAGCATGTTATTTATCTTTATGGAGAGACACCTCTAGTGAACTGTGGATCCCGGTCCATTCTTTTACATTCATATTACTGTTTACTTTTACAAGCATTATTTACTTTCTCACAAACAAATATCTTTTACCACACGATACGTTTAATCCTTTCACTAGTAGGAAAACCCTTATAGGTGGGATGAAATTCTGTGGCGCACTAGCCAGCAGTGCGCCACAGAAAACAATTCTGTGGCGCACCAGTCAGGGTGCGCCACAAAAATACAGCATTTCTGTGACGCACCAGAAGGCCATGCGCCACAGAATTTTGGTGGGGCCCACTCCCTGCCAGCCCCAATCATTGGTTCCACTAATTCTGTGGCGCATCTGGTCTGGTGCGCCACAGAATTACCTAATTCTGTGGCGCATCTAGTCCAGTGCGCCACAGAATTAGTGTAATTCTGTGGAGCACTTCACCAGATGCGCCACAGAATTAGCTCGTCCCACACCTTTAAAGTGCCAACCTCCCACACCTCCCACACTCCCAAGCCATTCATCTTCCTCTCCTCCATCTAGATCCAACTCTAGGTCCCTTCCCTCTCATCCCATTTTGGCCATAGTTTTCACTTTCTTTGGTACTTATTGTACTTACTTTGGTTGATACATAATTGGCGGTGAGGAGAAGCCTCTCCATACTCTCTCCTCCTCTCCAACTCATCGATCGCGGTCTCGTCTCGGTATCGAATCTACAAGGTGAGTATTTGGAGGGGACATGCATGCGCATGTCGATCTTGTGTATGGATGATTGTTGCACGTGAAGCGCTTGTGTGTGTGTGCCGGTGTGGTGCATGGATGTTTGTCGAGACGTTGATTCATTTCCGTTTCGGCAAATTTTTGCACTACCCATACGTCCTACCTTTAGGAGAGGTCATGCCGAATTTTTCCGCTCTATGTATACCTTTAGGAGAGGTCCATGCATGTGTGTGCATGTGTTGCGGTTCTAATTTTCTGCTCTATGTATACCATTTGCAGACAACCATGGTCCTCTCGATGAGTTCCGCTCGAATTAGTAGATACAAGAAAGACGCGAAGGAGGACATGATTCGAAACAATAGGCGCCAGATAAGATGTCCGTGTCGATCATGCAAACTCGAGCGCTGGATCAACCCTGATTCCGGACAATTGGAGGAGCACCTGCTGAGGCGCGGTTTCATGCAGGACAACCAGGCGCGGCCGGCCCCAACAAATGGTGCGCATGAAGACCATGGTGGCGAGCGAGATGACGAAGCACCACATGTCGGTGGAGAATATCATCATGAAGAAGAAGTCGGCGGAGAAGATCATCATGAAGTAGAAGTTGCCGGCGGAGAAGATCATGATGAAGAAGAAGATTCTGGCACGACTCCGCTAATTTTGGCCTTGCGGGACTCTCATGTTCAAGATCTGCTCCTCCATGAGACGAGCAACGACAGAGCTGCAGCCAGAGAGAGCCAAGCTGGCGCAAATGGAGAAAGACGGGATGACTCCGATATTTCCTGGGTGCCGTCCGCAGGATACGCGCTTGCATGTAACGCTTGATTGTCTGCAGATGAAGACCCAGAACAAATGGACCGATTCCAGCTTCAGCAAGAACATGAAATTCTGGCACGATCGTCTCCCAGAGGGGAACACATTGCCAAGTAGTATCGAGGAGGCCAAGAAAGTTGTGTGCCCTCTTGACCTACCGCATGAAAGATACCACGCCTGCATCAATGATTGCGTGATTTATCGGGGGGAGTACAAGGACATGACCACATGTCCGGTGTGCGGCCACGGACGGTACAAGGTTGGGAACAAGAAGGTACCTCGAAAAGTGGTATGGTACTTTCGTATCACTCTCCGTCTGCAGCGGTATTTCGTGGACCCTAAGGAGGCAAAGCTCATGCAATGGCACGCGGAAAGGGAGAAGCCCGAAGAAGATCCAGAGATGGGCTATATGCTGACACACCCATCAGACGCTGGCCAGTGGGAAGCATTGGACATTGCCTTCCCTAGGTTCGGGGGCGACGGAAGGAACATCAGGCTGGGTATGAGCACCGATGGACTCAATCCGTTCGGCAACCAGAGTAGCACGCATAGCACCTGGCCTATGTTTGTATGGCCTTACAACCTACCCCCGTGGCTGTGCACCAAGCAAAGGTACATACACCTGAGTATTCTCATTCAGGGGCCGAAACAACCAGGTGTCGACATGCATTTGTATCTCGGGCTGCTGAAAGAGGAGTTAGACACGTTGTGGAAGACGCCACCCCGTACGTGGGATGCCTACAGTAGAACTTATTTCGATATGAGAGCCGCGTTGATCACGACGGTCACGGACTATCCTGGTTGCGCATACGTATCTGCCCAGGTCAGCCACGGATTCTGCGGCTGTGTGAAGTGCATGGATGAGACCCCGCATCTACAGCTACCAAGGGATCCCGGGTCCTCGAAAACCGTGTACCCAGGTGCTCGAAGGTGGTTTCGCTTGGATCACCCGTGGAGAAAACGCGGTGATCTGTTCAATGGTAAAGATGAGCCCGATGGACCCCCGCGATAGAGGAGCGGTGCAGAAATCGACGATCTTCTAAAAAATTGGAAGGAGTGCCCAGCGCCGGGAAAGAAGCGACCGAAGCCAGAGCCGCTGCTCGGTGTATGGAAAGCGAGGTCTATTTTCCACGACTTGGAGTACTGGAAGGTCCTCCGCACGCCCCACAGCCTCGATGTCATGCATATTACGAAGAACGTTACCGAGAGTCTGCTTGGCACTCTTTGCAACTCGGAAAAGTCCAAGGATGGGCCGAAAGCAAGATACGATCTGAAACATTTTGGCATCAGAAAAGCTCTTCAAGCCCCCGATACTGATGACAACGACGACGATGATGATGATGATCAGACGGAAGGGACTCAACGTCTCCGTAAAAGGGCTAAGAAGAACGCGGTGGTGCTTCCCGCTGCCTGCTTCACAATGAGTCTGGAGGAGCTCGAGCAGTTTTTCAGGTGCCTCCTACGAGTGAAACTTCCTCACGGTTACTCGGGGAATATAAGCAGATATCTAGACGTAGCGAAGAAGAGGTTCACCGGGATGAAGTCTCACGATTGTCACGTGCTCATGACGCGGATACTTCTCGTTGCGATCCGAGGGATAATGGACGAGCACGTCCGTGATACGCTGTTTGGCCTTTGCAACTTCTTTGACGTTATCACCAGGAAGTCGATCGGCGTGAGGCAGCTCAAGATGCTACAGGATGAGATCGTGGTGATACTATGTGAGCTCGAGATTTACTTCCCGCCCGCATTCTGTGATATATGCGTCCATCTCCTTCTCCATGTCGTTGATGACATGAGGCAGCTCGGCCCGACGTTCCTCCACAATATGATGCCTTTCGAAAGGCAGAACTGTGTCATGAATGGATACGTTCGCAACAGGGCCCGTCCAGACGCAAGCATGGCCAAGGGGTTCCTAACCTACGAGTGCATCTCCTTCTGCCAGAATTATCTAAGCACCGAGGACGACCAGGATCATGTTGGTCTGCCCACCAGGACGCACCTCGGCAGGCTCGCTGGAGTCGGTCACCGCGAGGGCTACCGCTCAGTCCATGTGGGCATTGTCAATCGACGCGACGACTTTGAAATGGCTCACCGGGTCGCGCTACAACACTTAAAATTGCTCGAACCTTTTGTGCAAGAGCACAAAAGCATAATCGAGCAGAATTACATCGATATGGGCCGGCCAAGGAAGATGGGAGACGTAACCAAAGAGCACAACTCCAGCTTCACGCTTTGGTTTAAGCAAAGTCAACTACTTCAAGCACAGAGCAGAAGGCCTTCTACCGAAGATGAAAAACTCATATACACCTTATCACAGGGCCCCGGGCATAACGTAAGGACCTATCAGGGGTACGACATCAATGGTTACAGATTCTACACCGAGGAAAAGGACATAAATAGTGAAAATCAAAACTCAGGAGTAACTATGCTATCATACGCCGATGACGAGACTAGTGTCAAGGAAAGATTTTTCGGAAGGATCGAGGAGATATGGGAGCTCAATTACTGTGGAGAGATGGTGCCAATGTTCCGTGTGAGATGGGCCAAGAAGGTCGAAAACGAAGGCCGATATTTCACCACCATGGTTATACCGGATGCCAAATCGAAGAACGCATCCGCGAAAAATGAGCCATGGGTACTCGGTAGCCAAGTTGACCAATGCTTCTTCATCACTGACCCGTCGAGGCCTAGCCGTGTTGTCGTGAGGAGGGGCAAGAGGAGCATCATAGGAATGGAAGGAGACGCAAACGAGGAAGACTTGGACAAGAACGGTAACCCGAAGATCGAGGAGGAATTCGACAAGCACTTCGACATGCCTACTACTAGTAAAGTAAGAAGGAAGACCTCCCTACCTACTAAAGGTTGTCCGTTCACACGAAGAAATCTCAAGGTGGCCGGCATAAAGTATTCAACCGCCAACAAGAAGGGCAAGAAGATTGTGAAGAAACGCTAGCTAGCAGTGCACATGTATGCATCGAGACTTATATTTTTTTAGAAAAGTCAAGCTTCATAGACATCATATGACCAAACTTTTATGCACATGTATGCATCGAGACTTTTGACCAAACTTTTAGAAAAAACTATCGACAAATATAATATTATATAGACATCATATGAAAATTTGGTCAAACTTCATGTTGTTTGAATTTTAAGAAAAAATATAAGCCTTATTCATTGAAACAGAGGGAGTAATAACTAAAATAATTTTAAAAAAGTAAACAAATTCTGTGGCGCATCTTCTAGTGGGATGCGCCATAGAATTCTTAATTCTGTTGCGCATCCCACCAGAAGATGCGCCACAGAATTTTTTGACTTAGTGAAAACCGTCGCCGCGCCCCTCCCTTTCTCCGCAATCTCTCTTTTTCTCTCGAATCCTGCCTTCTACAGCGCCGCCGCCGCAAACCCTAGCTAGCTTCTACAGCGCCGCCGCCGTGATTCCTAGCTTCTACAGCGCCGCCGCCGCAAACCCTAGCTAGCTTCTACAGCGCCGCCGCCGTGAATCCTGCCTTCTACAGCGCCGCCGCCGCAAACCCTAGCTAGCTTCTACAGCGCCGCCGCCGCGATTCCTAGCTTCTACAGCGCCTCGCGCAGGCCGGCGGAGGAGGAGGTTGCGGTCGTTGAAGAGGAGGCCGAGCTCGCAGCAGAAGAGGAGGCCGAGCTCGCAGCAGAGGAGGAGGTTGCGCTCGCAGCGGCGGAGGAGCAGGCCGGCATCGCCAGCAAGCGCCTCGCGCAGCTCTTCAAGCAGGCCGGCGTCATCGAGGTCTCCGAGGTGAGCACCACACCACGCAGGCGCTGCCGCCCCCGTCACGGCCAGCAGCGCCTGGGCTTTGTCCCCTCCGTCGTGCTCGCCGTCGCCGGTGAGGCCCTTTATCCCCTGTTTCTCTCCGAGTGTTGTGCCGCAGATTCCAAAGCTGCTAGCATGATCTCTGAGCTGGATTCCAAAGCTGCTAGCATGATCTCCGAGCATCTTAGATTCAGCTACTTCAAAAGTTATGTTGTTTAAATTGGTTCCTAGACTATCTTTTTTGCAGTGTTCTTCCTGTCAGTTATATATACTAGACTCTACTTCTTGACAAACTAGCTTGGGTACAAATTTTGAGACTTCAATCTTTCTTTCTGCAGTTCTTACTCTACAAATTTTGCAACCTTTATCAATAGAATTACAGAAAAAGTTGCAGCTCGCCGTCCTTTTTTTTAGAGAGAGAGAACGCTGTCCTTTTGGGCTTGCAGTGGAACGCATGAGAAGAAAAAAGCAACCAAGGAATTATTTCAGCCTGGCTGCATGTTGCTAGGTCAAACACTTAAGATATACTGCAACTAAATAAGAGAAATCATTTCTTTAATGGACACGTGCTGTTATGTGTTATGCAATGAGATATTTTGACCATAAACTGCTGTTATATATGCTTATGAGATGTTGTCAAGTGTGGATGAATAAACTGAGTTGCCCATTTCTCCCGAAGTGTTGATTCGCTTCCGTTTCGGTTGAGAAATGGGCACTCATAGGTAGAAAAATTAGCAAAAGTCATGCCGAAATTTTGAATTTTTCCGTTGCATTATGTACTAACTATTTGCCTCTTTTTAATGAAGTGCAAATAAACATGTCGGGCACTTCTAACCCTAAGAGCCAGGAGGAAGTCGCCAGAGAGGCCAACAAGCCATGGTGGGAGGAATACGATGAGGTAGAGGGCCGGGGAGGGGGGCGCCGCCGATCACGGCGATGAGGACGAGAGCTGGGGGCCGCCTCCGAGAGCGGCGATGAGGAAGAGGGCCGGGATGACGCCGCCGAGACCGGTGAAGAGACCACCGACCACACGGAAGGTGATAGCGGCGACAACCCTGAGGAGGCCAAGAAGAAGAGGAAGGCGAGGAGGCCAAGGGCGGATCGGAGGCCGCAAGTGCTAGCCAACATCACCGATCCTTTCACGTTGGTCTCCGAAAGTGGCCTACCCTTGGAGCCTTCTAAGGTTGCCAAAGGGTACGCGATGCAACTAGGGTGCATCGTCCGTGAAACCGTGCCGCTCAACACTCAAGACCTCAGAAGCGAGGCCAACGCGGCTTTGGCCGCAACCCTCCTCCAGAAGCTTCACCAACGATACACGTTCCCACAGCCGTTCAATAAAAAGGTGGACTCTTTAACTCTCACGAAGATGAGCACCGCCTTGAGCAGCTGGAAAACCCGGCCGAAGGACAAGATCAAGAAAGGTAAAAGCTAGGAGCAGATAAGTCGCAAAGACCCGTCGCTCTCTAGAGAAGACTTCGAAGCATTCAAGTCGTCCTTAGAGACTGACGAGGCTAAAAAATGGACCGCCTGGGGGAAGAAAATGCGGGAATTGAACCTAGGGGCTCACCGTTGCGGAAGCGGCGGTTACCGAGGAAAACAGCCCACTTGGGACAAGGAGGATGCCGAGATGATACGTCTGGGCAAAGAAAACCCCTGGCTAAAAATCGCGGATATACAGACTAGGAACTATGTTCGGTCCCGCTACTACTTAGACTGGGAGACGGGGGAATTTGTTACGGATTACCCCGACGTGAAGAAGTTCAAGAAACTCCTGGTAAGGATAGTCTATATTATTATTGCGCTGATCTTATTAAGCAATGAAGCCAAATGGGCTAACCTTAAGTTCCTTTGTCTGAAGGACGATGAGTTGAAGGCTGGTACTACGGCTGGCCCGTCGTCCCAGGGGTCGACGGAACCGTGGGACACGCCTTTCAACAGGGCGACGAACGCATACAAGGAACGGGACCTGGACAAGCCACCGACCTCAGCTGGCCGTGTGTCCGGCTTTGGCACAAGTATGAAGGTATCCGAGTACTACGGATCGGATGCCAAGTCGAGAAAGGAGAGGAGGTCGACTAAGCAAGATAAAGCCGAGGTTCAGGAGCTGAAGAAGAAGGTGGAGTCACTAGAGAAAATAGTGGACCCGACCGAGATGAGTAAGTTAGTGGACGAGAAGCTGCAGGAGAGGCTCCGGCAGATCATCCCCCCTGGTTTGATGGAGGGGTTAGCTGCTTGGAATGCGGCAGGTCAACAGGGGCCGATATATGTGCCCATCGTCAGTGGCAGTAACTCAAGTCACCAAGTGTCACCGCTGGTGACCCCGACGCCGCCGCTCCACCTGGTCGCATCGACGCCCCCAACCGCGGAAGCTGATAGGGTGGTGGTGCCTGATAATGCACTCGAGAGTGAGCGGCCCGGCGCCGGCACCGACGCCCTTGTATCAACATTAGCAGAGATCAACGCCGTCAAGAAGGTAACTCATTAGTTAGTCCTCCGCGTCATCTTCTTTAACTATATATGCCTTGCGCTGATCTTATCCAACATGCCCCTGACTCAGGATGAACCTTGCATACTCCTGCATGTGGTGGAGCCCGGCGGCAAGTTGATGGATGTTGCTAGCGGCACTGTCATGCCCAGCCGAACTATGCACCACAGAAACATTGCAGATCATTTGGTGAAGGTGAAGTTGGCAATGGTAGTGCCGGAGTACCACAACCTCCTCCCCCCCGATCAACCTCCGGGCACAGACGAGGACGACGTTATGGTCCTTGGGAATTGCATCGGCTGGCTTATGACATGGCCGAAGAACCAGATTCGTCTGGGTGGGGGTCTTCCGAGTGTCAGGCGCAACATCGGCGCCACCTCCCCTATCATTCGGCCCAAGGTCGTCCGGCCCGGCGCCGGCCCCACCCTTAAGGAACCGGCGGTCGCCGCCGCCACTACCCTGAAGGAACCGGCGGTCGCCGCCGCCACCCGAAAGGAACCGGCGGTCGCTGCCGCCACTACCCTGAAGGAACCGGCGGTCGCCGCCGCCACCCGGAAGGAACCGGCGATCGCCGCTACCACCACACGCCACCAACAGCTGTTGGGAAAGCTTCCGCAACGACCGTCGACCAAACGCAAGGTACGCCAAGCGGCGACATCGCAACCGCCACCACCTAACTTCCAGGACATGGTGCCGCTTGATGGCAACGATGATGATGATGACGTCGATGCCTACATCAACACTGGCGCCTGCAGCCAAGATATGTACATGCCTCATATGGATGAAGAGGCCTTCCGCACTCACGGCGATCAACTTGGTCGTCCCACTACAGTCACGCAGCGCCTGACCTTCACGGGTCTTTCTCTGCAAGACACTCCTCCGGAGGCTGGCAATCCAGCTCAAGTCAAGCCGGCTACCATTTTCAGCCCTAACACGCTGTATAAGACGATCGTCGGGGAGCCACGCGAATCAACCCCAGCACCCCAAGCTCCACCATCAGCACCACCAGCACCCCAAGCAACCCAAGCACCCGTTGCACCACCATCATCACCACCAGCACCCCAAGCAACCCCACCATCAGCACCACCAGCACCCGAAGCACCCCCAGCAGGTCAGGTGAAGAAGCCAAGGAAGAGAGGAAATAAGAAGGGCGCATCTTCGAGCCAGACTCTTCCTAAGAAGATGCGGGCCGATGACATGGTACCACGGACACCTGGTGGCTTGTCCCGGCTTCATGAAGCTGGTAAACTAATACTGCCTGAGGACCTCGAACACCTTGCAAGTGGACCAATGATCAGTTTGCAGCAAAATATTCAGTTTCTAGAGAGCCTCCTTCTTCAAGACAAGGATCCAAATTACCCGGTGTTCATGGTCAGGGTGCCAGCAGCAGACCCGAACTTCGTCCAAGCATACCCCGCGGATATCTTCTTCATAGCGTTCGAGGACGTCTTCAATCTATTTCACTGGAAACGGCTCGACTATAACTTGGTTCGCCTATACGCGATCAATCTTCAGATGAAGATCAAGAGAGAGAGACCCCCCAACATCGCGATAGCGGATCCCTACTACATGCGCGATAGCCAGCTGGTGGATGGCTCAAGCACACGGACCGCGGCGGTGCGGTACCTCCAGAGCTTCATGCTCATGAACAAAGAGAAGAACACCATTCTTCTGCCTGTCTTTCCCGAGTAAGTACACATTCGCTCTCGGCCATCGTAACTTATGCTTTCTTATATATTTCTTCCATTGCCGATCATTTCCAACATTCCATTTAAATTGCATGTGTTGAGCAGGGACACATACTGCACACTCGTCGTTCTTTGCCCGAAGTGGTCCCTAGCCCAGTACTTCGACTCGTCGAGTACGACGACGAAGAAAGACTACAACAGAATAAGGAGTGTTCTCGATGAGGCTATCATTTTCTACTCCAAAAATGGAGGCATCTTCCACGAGAAGGGGAAATTTATCAGGCCGGACACTAAAGAGCAGGGGTTCAAGCACGTGATCAACTTCCCTTGCATCAAGCAGCCAGATGACAGCATGAAGGAGGCCTTCTATGTCCTCCATCACCTTAAAGGGTTTGTCGCGGATGCAGAGATGATGCGTCTGCCACCTAGTAAGCGAGACCCCAAAAAAATGGCGGGGGAGATCAGCGATGCTGATCTTAGAGAAGACTTCCATCGCATCCAAGTAAAGCTATCGAAAATTATCGTAGAAGATGTATGCAACAGATCGGGGCTCTTACACCAACTCAGAGGGTTGTGTAAGAGGGATATAGAAGAACGCCTACATAGGCAGGGTGATGGAAAGACGTGGACGACGAAGGACATGTACAAACCGTTCCCGGAGCCCATGAACAAGATGTCTCGTTGATCGAGAGGCCGGTGTGCCTACTGTGTTGTAAATAAACTTGCTTAGTGTCGTTGTTGGACTTCAATTACTATTGTAGTCGATGTAGTTGAACTTGATTACTTATGTGATACCGATGCTATATGACTTTTAGGTTTATTATTATTTCCTTGCTTTAATTCTTGTGAATATGTATGCATGTGAACCCTCTAATTCTTTCCATTGCATTATATACTAATATGCCTTGTGTCCATAGAGATGATGTGGTACGTCGTGTTCGAGGGGCGGGTTCCAGGAGTCTACGAGGAGTGGACGGACTGCAAGGAACAGGTGCACAAGTTTAGCGGCAACTGCTACAAAGGCTACCCGACTCAACAAGAGGCGGTTGCCAAGTGGAGGAAGCATCAGTCGAACAAGAGCAAGATGAAGACCTTCATTGTGCTCTCGCTCTTGCTCACCATCGTCGGAGCGGTACTCTATTTCATCCTAGTGTAGGCGGCGGCCGGTGTCACTTCATTTGTATCTTGAGATGATGCACTTAATTTGCATGGATTATGAGTTGTATGGAGATATATATGTATGATGAGTTGTATATGCATGGAGCTATATGAAATCTGTTAATATTCTATATGAAATGAGTTGTATATGGAGATATATAATTGTGCTATATGAAATCTGTTGATATATCTGTATACTGCTATATTATATCTGTTAATACCTGTATATATACGCCAGACAGAATAATTTCTGTATAAAACCTGTAATATTTCTGTGGCGCACTAACTTGTAATTCTGTGGCGCACCTAATTCTGTGGCGCACCAAGCCAAAATGCGCCACAGAATTTCTTAATTCTGTGGCGCATTAGGTCTTGGTGCGCCACAGAATTCCTTATTTCTGTGGCGCATGTGCTGGTGCGCCACAGAATGCTTATTTTTGTGGCGAAGATTCTGTGGAGCACCACCCATGCGCCACAGAATGCATATATAGGTGCGCCACAAAAGAGGTTTTCCCTACTAGTGTTTGTTTACAGCAAAACGGTGAGATTGACAACCTCACTGCTAGTTGGGGCAAAGTACTTCGGTTGTGTTGTGTGCAGGTTCCACGTTGCTGCAAGTGCAAAGCTACACCCTAGATAAGGCGCCACATATAAATTGTCTGGAGCTATCGCCAAGCCAGCTAGCATCAACCTTCGGAAGTTGGTTATTTCTCCTACTGGTTCGATAAACCTTGGTTTCATACTGAGGGAAACTTGCTGCTGTGCTCATCATACCTTACTCTTGGGGTTCCCAACTGGGTGCTTACTACGCACCATCAAGCATCTTTCTGGCGCCGTTGCCGGGGAGAAAGAGGATTTCTGCAAGGGGAGTCTCTCACTTCCAACTTTTTTACTTTGTTATTGTTTTGTGTACTTTCTTTACTTTATTTTTGCTTGAATCTTTTTATCGAAAATACAAAAAAATTAGTTTCTTTATAGTTGTTATTTTTGCTTGTCTGCTTTTAGAATGAGAAATCCTAAAGTTGAGGTTCGTACTTTTAAGCAACAAGGAGGAGAAAGCTTTTGTTGGAAAAGAGCAAAAATTTATGTATGTTCCCAAGGTGTCTATGCCAAAACCGCAGAATGTTTTTAATATTGGTAAAACTTTTAGTTCAACTAAGAGTGATTGGCAGGTTGAATCATCTTTGGGGGCGCCCAAAGTTCCTATTGTTACAAGTGGTGTTTTTGAGGAAACGATTGATCTTAATGCTTCATTTGAAAATACTTGATTTCCACTTTCTGCGCCTAGCTCAAAGGCGTTAAAGAAAAGCACTCTTGGGAGATAACCCAATATTTTATTTTCAGTACTTTTTCTTTTTGTTGAGTCTTGGAAGTTATTACTACTATAATGACCTCTCCTTATCAATTTTATTTCGTTTTTGTGCCAAGAAGAACCTCTAATTGTAGGAAGGTAATATTTGGGGAAGTTGCTGTCCTCAAACAGATTTCTGCGCTTTACCGTAAAAATTCGTGAAAATCTCAGAACGTCTTTTTGATCTGCGATTTGTTGTGCTCATGCCCCAGGTTATTGCCTAACTTTCATTAGTTTTGCACTTTTCGATTTGAGCAACAGAAGATTTTCAAAATATCGATCTTTACCAGCTATTCTGTTTTGATAGATTTCTGCCACTATTTGTGTTTGCCTCTTGATCTCTTTCTTTTTGAGTTCTTTTGATCATGGAACTTTAGAGGAAGTTGCTACAGTATCATATGCTTTAATGGGTGTTATACTTGAGTTGAAACTGAACCAAAAGGGTAGATTTACTATCTTGCTTGCACTAATGTTGCTAATAAGAATTGTGTGGAGTTTTGTATGAAGGAAGTTTTCAAGTGTAGGCAAAGGAGAATGATGAGATTGTTAAAAAATGTATACTTGTACGTGTAGGTTTCCTGTATTGGGCTTATTGGGCCCTGTCCATACCGTGTTGGTATTGGATTGTGTATGTCCTGATATTATAAATATACGAGCGAGCGATCCCTCGAGGCATCGCATCGTTACTCAGATTACTTTTGATATGGTATCAGAGCCTACACCGATTCTGTCTTTCCGTCGCTTCGCTGGAAAGTTTTCATCGCCTCGCTGAAAAGCTAGGTCGGGCTCTACATCGACTTCCGCCATCGATCGATTCCTTCACCGCGGTCGCTGTTCCGATCGCTACTGGTTCCGATCTCGTTCGCGTGAACTGGGCTTCCGTCGCTCTTGTCGCTCGTTCAGCTCTCTTGTGCGCTAGTTTTGGAGCTCAGGTCTTCGATTGCTGAAGAGTTACGTGGGATCGCTGCTAGGCCACGCTCCTCGTGCACTAGTCTCAGGTCTTCTCCGACGGTACAGAAAGCAGTGCCCTTTGTCTTCCACGACAGATTGGAAACATGTCGAACTCAGGCGCTGGATCCTCTTCCTCCTCTGGTAGCTCCTCCCTCAACATCACCATCTCAGAGAAGCTCACTAGGGAGAATTATCTGCTATGGCAGACCCAAGTTATGCCTGAGATCTATGGCATGCAACTGTATCGCTATCTTGATGGTTCCATTGAAGCACCGGAGAAGGAGATGACGGTCAAGGACAAAGATGGCGTGGAGTCTACAATTCCAAATCCTGCCTATGGAAGATGGGTGGCGCAAGATCAGTCTGTTTTAGGGTTTCTGGTTCGGAACATGAGTAGGGAGGTTCTCACACAGATGGTGGGACTCCGCACTTCTGCAGCTGTATGGAAGGCTGTGACAGAGATGTTTGCTTCACAATCTCAGGCACGAGTGGTGCAGCTTCGCACCAGGCTCAACCAATGTCGTAAGGAGAATAAGACAGGTCAAGTATATCTTGACGAAATCAAGGGTCTCTCTGATGAGATGGCTGCAGCTGGCAAGCCCCTGGATAATTTGGATGTTATCTCCCACATCCCGTCAGGCCTTGATGAAGAATATGATGGTTTTGTTGCTGCTATCACCGCTTTGATAAAGGCGGAAAAGAACGTGAGTCTGAGTGATGTTTATTCTCAGTTCATGTCTTATGAGGCTCAGATGGAGTCAAGAAAATCAATTGATGGTCCGTCCGTTAACACTGCAACTCGTGGCGGCCGTGGAGGTGGTCGTGGACGTGGAGATCATCAGGATCAGTACCGTGATCGTCGGTACGAATATGAGCAGCGCAACAACTATGGTCATGGTGGCTATGACCGCAATTATGATCAACGCAATGGTGGCCGTGGTGGATATGGAGGGGGCCGTGGCAATGGCGGTCGACATCCTCAAGGCAATCGCCCTAATTATGGACCTCGTACTGGTGAAACTTGTCAAATCTGCGGCAAGGTGGGTCATATTGCAATAAACTGTTGGAAACGTCATCAGAAAAATTATAGGGGTCCAGAAAAATCTGCCGGTGCCGCCTATGGATCTTATGGAGTAGACACAAACTGGTACACCGACTCTGGAGCTACTGATCATATCACTGGAGAATTGGAGAAGCTTCATGTGAGAGACCGCTACAATGGCAACGAACAGATCCACACTGCTAGTGGCTCAGGTATGGATATACATCATATTGGTAATTCTGTAATTCATACCCCGACTCATGATTTGCATCTTAATAATATTCTTCATGTTCCTCAAGCCACAAAAAATCTTATTTCTACTAGTCGCCTTGCTCATGATAATCATGCCTTTGTTGAGTATTGGCCTAAATTTTTCTTTGTTAAGGATCAGGACACGAAGGAGGTTCTGCTTCAAGGTAGATGTGTGGATGGGCTTTATCCTCTACCTTCATCATCTACATCTTCTCCTGGCCGACATGTTCATGGTGCGGCCAAATCATCCTCATCCTTGTGGCACAGGCGTCTCGGTCATCCGTCTTCCGTGGTGGTTCATCAAGTTCTTCGTGATAATAGTATTCCGTTTAGTGAGTCCAACAAAGAGTCAGTTTGTGATGCGTGTCAGATGGCCAAGAGTCATCAACTACCCTATCCAAAGTCTACTAGTGCCTCTACTTCTCCTCTTGAACTTGTGTTTTCTGATGTGTGGTGTCCCGCCTTAGAATCCTTTGGTCGTTTTAAATATTATGTGAGCTTTATTGATGATTATAGCAAGTTCACTTGGATCTATCTCTTGAAAAAGAAATCTGATGTGTTTCAGAAATTCCGTGATTTCCAACAACATGTTGAACGACTCTTTGATAAGAAAATTCTTGCTATGCAAACGGACTGGGGAGGCGAGTATCAAAAACTTAACTCTTTTTTCCAGCGTGTGGGTATCTCCCATCTTGTTTCTTGTCCTCATGCGCACCAGCAAAACGGTCCTGCTGAGCGCAAGCATCGCCACATTGTCGAGGTTGGTTTATCTCTTCTTGCCTATGCGTCTATGCCTCTTAAGTATTGGGATGAAGCTTTTCTCACCGCTGTCTATTTAATCAATTGCCTTCCTAGCAAGGTTATTCAGTCTCAAACACCCATGGAACGTCTCTTTGGTAACTCTGGTGACTATTCCCTTCTACGCACATTTGGGTGTGCTTGTTGGCCAAATCTTCGACCCTATAATAGACACAAGTTAGCTTTCCGCTCTAAACAATGTGTTTTCATTGGATATAGCAACCTTCACAAAGGGTACAAGTGTCTTGATATTTCCACAGGTCGTCTGTATATTTCTCGTGACATTGTTTTTGATGAGACTGTGTTTCCTTTTGCTGCGTTGCATTCTAACGCCGGTGCACGGTTGCGTGCTGAGATTGAGTTGCTTCCGTTATCTTTGCATCCTGTTAATTTGCATCATCATGAGGGGCATGAATTGCACGAAGCACCAGTTGATGTTGATCCTGCTAATGCTACTAACAGTGTTGCTGAGTCCTTTTTGCAGGATACTGATCATATTTATACATCCGATGATGATTCCTCACCTTTTTCTGTTCCCGGCATGGATCCCGAATCTGCTTCTGGTGACAGAACTGGCAGCCAATTGGGTGCTGATTTGGGCTCCTCGGGATCGAGCATGTCTGCGCGCGCACGCTTTTCTAGCTCAGGCGGGCCTGTTCAGCGCGATGGCGTGCCCTCCTATGATTCACGCGGGTCCGCCAATTCCCGCCCAGCCGATTTCCGCCCAGGTTCCCGCCGTGGCGTGGCTCGTGTTCCCACTGACGAAAATTCTGCCTCCTCTGGCTCGCTGTCCCCCACTCCAGATGGGCTCCCGGGATCTTCTGCGACGAATTCTACAAGCACAGGCAGGTCTACAGGATCCGGTGTGCCGACTGCATCGGGTTTTTCAGAGAATCAAGCACCTTTTTCTGGATCGGGTGTGACTGCTCCTTCTGCAGTTGTTCCTGTTTCGCTGGATAGACCACGTACACGCCTGCAAAGTGGCGTGTCTAAACCCAAGAATTTCACTGACGGCACAATTCGGTATGCTTATTTTTGCTCTACTGGTGAACCTTCTAGTACTGCTGAGGCTTTTTCAGATTATCGCTGGAAAGCAGCAATGGATGAGGAATATGATGCCTTGATTAAAAATAGCACGTGGCATCTTGTTCCTTCAGCTTCTGGTCAAAATGTGATCGATTGCAAGTGGGTTTATAAGGTAAAACGCAAGGCAGATGGTACCGTTGATTGTTACAAGGCGCGTCTGGTTGCTAAAGGTTTTAAACAACAGTATGGGATTGACTATGAAGAGACTTTTAGTCCTGTTGTCAAAGCTGCTACTATACGTATTGTCCTGTCACTTGCTGTTTCTCGTGGTTGGACTCTTCGACAGCTAGACGTCAAGAACGCATTTTTGCATGGTGTCCTAGAAGAAGAGGTTTATATGCGCCAACCTCCAGGGTATGAGACTCGTTTGGGTCATGTGTGCAAACTTGATAAGGCTCTCTATGGTCTGAAGCAGGCTCCTCGTGCTTGGTACTTTCGCCTCAGTTCTAAGCTTCAGTCTCTTGGTTTCTGTGCGTCTAAGGCTGATACTTCTCTGTTTATCTACAACAAAGGGGGAGTAACTATCTTTATGCTTATCTATGTGGATGACATTGTTGTTGCTAGTTCATCAGAGAAGGCTGTCAATGCTCTTCTTCATGACCTTGGACTTGAGTTTGCTCTCAAAGATCTAGGAGATCTGCATTATTTCCTTGGCATTGAGGTTAAAAAGGTGCATGATGGAATTATTCTATCTCAGGAAAATTATGTCAATGATCTCCTTCATCGTGTTAATATGCAGAGTTGCAAAACTGTTGACACGCCATTGTCTATGTCAGATAAACTATCATTGACTGATGGTGAAGTGCTAAGTGGTGATGATTCCACTAACTACAGAAGTATTGTTGGTGGTCTACAGTATGTTACGTTGACTAGACCTGATATTGCGTTCTCAGTCAACAAAGTTTGTCAGTTCTTGCATGCACCCACGACAGTTCACTGGACAGCAGTTAAACGCATATTGCGATATTTGCGAGGAACTATTTCTCTTGGATTACGATTTAGTAAATCCTCCTCTACTATTGTCAGTGCCTTTTCTGATGCTGACTGGGCAGGTTGTCCAGATGATAGGAGGTCTACAGGTGGTTTTGCTGTATATGTGGGATCAAATCTTGTCTCATGGAATGCTAAAAAGCAAGCTACAGTGTCGAGATCCAGTACAGAAGCTGAGTACAAATCTTTGGCGAATGCTACAGCTGAAGTAATGTGGGTACAAACTCTACTTGCTGAGTTGGGAGTGTCGCAGTCTAAAGCGGCAGTGCTATGGTGCGATAATATTGGAGCAACATATCTTTCAGCTAATCCTGTGTTTCATGCTAGAACTAAGCATATTGAAGTGGATTATCATTTTGTTCGAGAAAGAGTTGCTCAGAGATTGTTGGACATACGGTTCATATCTTCAGGAGATCAGATTGCTGATGGTTTCACAAAGTCACTATCTACACGACAGCTAGAGGCATTTCGACGCAATCTTAACTTAGATAAGTTATGATTGAGGGGGAGTGTTAAACAATGTATACTTGTACGTGTAGGTTTCCTGTATTGGGCTTATTGGGCCCTGTCCATACCGTGTTGGTATTGGATTGTGTATGTCCTGATATTATAAATATACGAGCGAGCGATCCCTCGAGGCATCGCATCGTTACTCAAATTACTTTTGATAGAGATGAGATGAAGAATGGACAAAAGCTCAAGCTTGGGGATGCCCATGTCACTCCAAGAAATATCCAAGAGGTACAAGCGTCAAAGCTTGGGGATGCCCCGAGGCACCCCTTCTTCATCGACAAATATCAGGTCATCTTTCAAGACACTATATTTTTATTGCTTCGTATACTATGTGTTTTTCTTGGAGCATCTTTATTTTTGCTTTCAGTTTTCTTTTGTTTTGTTTGCTGCAATAAATGGTTGGACCCCAACATTTTTCTTTTGGATAAGATACACTCCGTTTTTCATTTCCAAGAACACTCTAGTTTTCACTCTTTTCGTTCAACGAGTGTTCTCTTTTTCTAGTACTGCGTTTAGTTTTCATTTTTTTTACCTTGATTTTTGTTCAGAACTTGTTAGTTCTTTCTAGCTAGGTGTGTTTAGACCTCTGTTCTATGTTGGCTTTCATCTTTAAGAGTTGTTTCAAAAAGGTTATTTGGTGTTAGAAAAGAGAAAAAATTTCATGCCTATAGTGGTACAAATGGGAGCTTGTTTAGACTGTGGCTTAGACTTTTGCATGTCATGCTTGATGTTATTTTGATTATATGCTTAGTAGTTTTTTCTGTAGCATGACTTGTCTCAAATGACTGAGATTGCGTAATGTGCCTTTGAAAGAATCATGTGTTGTTTTTATTATATGGGTGCATATTATTGTGGTATTCTCCTTTGATGCTTTATTTGGGTTGACTTGGCGCATGCTTACACCATGTTTGACTTTAACTAGTCGCCTCAAGCCTCTATGATCATTTGGTTTTTGACTTGTGATACCACTTTATGCTTTCGTTAATAATGTTTTGTCGATATGCATAATTATGGCCATTATTGCTCTCTTAGTTGGTCGCTCCCAGTCTTTTGCTAGCCTTCATTTGTACTGAGAGGGAATACTTCTCGTGCATCCAACTACCAAAAACCAAAGTTTTCCATTGTGTCCACCATATCTACCTATTAGCAATTTGATATTCCAAGTACATTCGTCTTTGTAATATCCCAGCACGTAGGACAACTTCAGGGTAGATTAGAGGGTCTTTGTGCATAACATCTAAAATTACGAGATTTTTTCGCGCTTTTATCACTAAAACCTAAGAGTGATCGAATCTCTCTTTGAGAGGTGATGGTAAACTCTCAGAGTGCGACAGAAATCGACATGACCTCTTTTGATCTATTGCTTATGGGAAGTGGTGAAGTTGATTAACTAAACCTAAGAAGATCATTTGAATTCAAAACTTGAATTTGAATTATGAACTTAAATTTGAATTCAAAAGGCACATTTAGAAAGGATAAACATTTCAAATAAGAAAAACCTTGGACTTTATTAATTAACAACACAATATACATTGTCTTTACAAAGTTTGAGAATAAAAGAATATTACAATAGCTAACATTAACAGAATGTTACAATTGGAAACAAAAAAAGAAAATAAAGAAGAAAAGAAAATAAATACAAGTAAGAATCTAGACTAGATCCTACACTACTTTGATCTTCAATCTTTCTTTCCTTTCTTCTTTATTCTTCTTGTCACCTGCACACAAAGGAAATGAAAAGGGAAATGCCACCAAGGTAATACAAGTGGCAGTAACAGATTAAAATGAAAACACTGTTGATAATCATCAAGGTGTTGGTCTTATCAACATGACTCATTCACAAAATATCTGCCAAGGATCAAGCTGGCCGGCCAAGCAACCCAGCTAGCAAGCAGCATAGTCACCAAATGCATGCAAGGAGGTGTCAAAACACCAGAACTCAGGGGGGAGTATAAAAAAGAGCACTGTGTGTGAAACTGGTTGACCAAGAACCCTAGTCAACCAGCATCACCAGCACAGCATCCCCAGCATAGCAGCAACAGCACCAGCACCATAGCACCAGCACCACAGCACCAGCACAGATCACTCACACACCACTGTGAGCAATCACAACCAACACTCACCAAGTTCTCCCTGCTCATGAGCTGAGCATCAAGGGTGAATTCACCTCACCAAACCAAAACCAATAGCCAAAGCCAATAAACATGGTTACTTAAGCAAGATCAGAAGCAGCAAGGAGCAGGCCAAGCACCAAGGAGGTGCAGGGCAGGCAAGGAGGGGAGCCAAGCACAAGGAGGTGCAGGGCAAGCCACCTGGGGAGGAGCAGAGCTAGTACCAGGGGCAACTGATCAAGATCCAGCAAGAGCATCACCAACATCACCACCAGCCTCTCATAAAAGCCAGCACATGACCAAGGTACAATAGAACTTGCATACCCATGATCAAGTCATTGCAAGCATTAAGATTCTTGCATAAACAAGATAAACAGCAATAAAGAATCACTCACCACCAAACCCTTCTACCAAGTGCAACACTTAGGAGGTTTTGGGGAGGTTTTTCTCCTCAGACCTACAGAGAGATGCTCTGTACAATCTTCATAGGAAGATTTAGTTAACTGGAAAGCAGATCAACATGCACCATCAAAATTAAAAGCCTCAGACCATGCATCATAGGCCAGGACTAAGATCATCATGTGAATCTATTCTTATCAGTATTAGTTTGCCCAAAATGATGATTTAGCCACTGATGAGAAGCCACCAAGCATGTTTTAGCATCATATCAACAACAGCCATCCAGTTAATTATCAAGAAACAATTGTGCACCTCACATGGAGGAAACACAACTAAACTTAATAAGTAACAGTTACTTGCTGTCATTTAGATAACATGCTATAGGAAGCAAGCAAAGCCACTAGCAGAATAGTAACCAAGCATAAAGTGCTTGATGGAAACAAATCATTACTGAAACCAATTTTAGTTCATATAAATCAATAGAAATATGTCTCTGGACAAGTTATAGCAAACTTAAGCTCAGCATACTTATGCCATCATGAAATCAATCATCAGCATATATAGGAACTGGCAACAGAGAGTGAGCTCCAGCTGCACACTATCACAAATAAGCCAGCAAGACAGTCATGACATGACTTAACTGACATCAGTAACACTGCAAATCAGAAAGCATCACATGAACACTAAGCATACCACCAGAATAGCAAGCTAACTGAATTCTGGAGATTCAGTTAAGAAACTCTTAGCTGAATCTTATACTGAAACTAACAGTAGCAATAGATGTACAGCATGATCAAGCTAGCCATCACAGAGGAAGCATGCTAGGTAAATCACACGAATTCAGTTAAGAAACCCTTAACTGAACTTTGCACTAAAGCTAACAGTAGCAGCAAGTAGTGACAAGCAGAGAAGCTCTAGGACAGCAGCAGCACAAGCTCAAGCATGGTGAAGCATCAATAGGCAAGCATGCCTGGCTCGCCGGCCAGGCCACCACAACATGAACACAGAGACAAGGGAGAAGAAAAGGAACTCATAGGTGAGCTCACAGAGGAGCGAGGCAGAAGACCATGGCGGCGACACCGTCGGCGCAGCCACGGTTGTGGCAGGAAGGCCACCATCCAGAGGCTGCGGCGGCGAGGAGCGGCATCATGCTCACGGCCGAGAGGCCAAGCACAACACCTGGGGGCGACGTCGGGGTTGCAGGCTTCAATCCAACCGACGAGGCGATGAAGGTGCCACCGCAAGCACCGGGAGGCGGAGGCAGAAGCTCCAGCGAAGCCAGCCAGAGCAGATCAAGCCTCGAGGGCAAGATCCACTGGGAGGAGCTCGGAGGCGATGGCGACGATTGGAGGCGAGGTCAACGAATCCCCACGGTCAGATGGAAGCACACGACGAGGCAGAGCGAATGCGCCATAGGGCGGCGGTGGAGCTCGTCGGAGCTCGCCGGAATCAGGCGAGGGAGTCGTCGGCGACTCGTGATCGCCAGAGAGGGGATTAGGGTTAGGTCACGACTGAGTGAGGGAGAGAGTGTGGGGCGGCCAGCTGGGCCGAGCTGGTCCAGTCAAGCCCACTCGGGTTGACCTGACCAGTGGGCCCAGGCTGTCAGCACCAATTTTTATTTGAATTAATTCTAAAAACCTAAGAAAAACCCTAATCTATTTAAAATAAATCCAGAAAAATACCTAAAAATAACTAAAAATAGAAAGTAGCTATTTTTAGCCCTTCTAGGGATTTCGAACTTATTTGTTAAATAAAATCATCACATGAGTCATTTGCACAAAAGGAAAAGAAGTTAATTGATTTTCTGAAAATACTAAAAATGGTTATCCATTTAAGAAAAATCTGGTAATTCTTAACTCTTTAAAAATATATTCCATTCAAGAATATTTGATGAATATCCTTGAATGAAATTACCTTTAACATATATTCTTTAAAATCATAAAAAGAATATATAAAGCCTAGCAAATAAATAAATCACTTCAGGGGGTATTAATTAAACACTCCATAAAGCATGCATTTTTGAATCTTTAACCATTGCCCTTACCGGACAATGATGCTGTTTTCCAGAACTCGAGGTCCCGGGTCACTTCAACAAATCCAACTGCACTACCTTGCAGTTTGCAGGCAAGTTCACTCTTGCTCATATCTCTTGTTTACCTTTAGCAAATTACTTGCAAATATACCGGTGGTATTACTATTACTTCATTCAAAGTAAAAGATTTGTTTTTACTAATAAATATGAATAGTGGTTTCGACCGCAAAGGTTGTTGCCCTAGGATGGTGGGCAGTGGGACCATGGTATGAGTATGGTGGAGGTCCCACTGCAACTGGAAAGTTCACCTAGGACTAATAACAAATGTCGCCAGTGATTCTAGCGCCGTAAATGATGGTCAACCATGCGATCTGGAATGGGACAGAGAAGTCAGCTGTATCTTTTCCCTCTCGCATGCCAACGGATCAGTAGCGAGGGTTGTCTTGCCTAGGCTACTATAGTGTAAAGCGGGGAAATGCATTTCCTGCTAGTCTGCCTATAGTATAGGGGGAACAAACTTGTTAATTGATCTATGATGGATTGTAAGAGTCATCCGGATCAGTCTACCCACATTGTATAGGAGCGGGCATTTGGGTCCGGAACAGTCTACCTATGGGAGCGTCCATAGTGTATAGGTGAGGACCAGTGCACCAATCAGTCTACATATGTGGTATAGGAGATGATGGACTTACAAATGGGTGGGTCTGCGGGGTCGCGGAGAAGAATGGTGATTGGCTTGGATCATCAACTGGGCCCCATACAAAAGAAGTATGGACGGGAAAGTACACCCAGTTGTGCAGCAAAGTGTTGATCTCTCATGGGTACAAGTGACCACCTCTGCAGAGTGTAAGAAAGTATCAAGATACTCCCTGTTCTGGGAAGGAGCTACGAACGCGGCAGGAAAGGAGCCCATCGAAGCTCTAATCAACCTGTGAAGACTGACGGACATAGTTCTTTTAAATAAAAGCAATCTTTGAAGAAATGATTATGAAAACTGCATTTCACCTAAGACTCTTGAGTCTATGGTCGTAACTAGTGCATCAAACACCTCTATCCTGTTAAATGAACTTGTTGGGTAACGCTCGTTACTCACCCCATTCCCTCTTAACCCTTGCTTAGACTTGGAGGGCCAGAACGAGGAAACTGAAGGAGCATCGGAGGACTATGAGGAAGTCTACTATGAAGAGCCAGACCTTTCAGGAGGAGTTGAAGGCGTGGATTACACCATCGCCTACGAAAACAACGAAGGAACCGAGGAGGAGGCTGACAACTAGTAGTATAGGGTAGTAGCTTGAGTCACATGAACCTTATAGAATAAAGTGACTTAAGCCAGTGATACGTCCATTTTGCATCACTATTTTGTATCATAATTTACTATTATTCATTGATATATTTCATATTTAGAGATGATACTTATGTTGTTTCCTCTGTTTTTACATGTTTGATGATCGTTGGAGGATTTGTTGCCAGAGTCAGGATTCTGCTGGAAAAGGACCGTCAAGACACCATATTTCGGAAGATCAGGAAAATCCCAGAAAAATACCAGAAAATTATATTTTGCCGAAAGACTCAGGAAGCCAGAAGGAGGAAGCAAGAGGAGCCAGGGGGTAGGCTCACACATAGGGGGCGCGGCCTGGCCCCTGGCCACGCTGGCCTACTGTGTGGCCACCCTGGCCCACTTTAGGTCTCGCCCCTACGTGTACTTCATCGTCCCCGAAAACCTAAGTCAGGGGGCTCAGAGATAGACACCGCCATCTCTGCGGGGCGGAAAACACCAGAGAGAGAAAAGCTCTCCGGCAGGCAGAAATCTGCCGGGGAAATTCCTTCCCGGAGAGGGGAGATCATCGCCATCGTCATCACCATCACACCGGTCTTCATCAGGATCATCATCATCATCTCCATCACCAGCACCTTCATCTTCACCATCACCATGCCATCCCGTTGTAACATCTTGAGTTGAATCTTGTCAAATTCTTAGGGGAAACTTTCCTGGTGTTGATTACTCTTGTGGTTGATGCTATTAAGTGGAACCGTTGAATTAAGGTTTATGTTCAGATTGTTTATACCATTATTTCACCTCTGATCATGGTCCATATGATGTCTTGTGAGTAGTTCATTTAGTTCTTGAGGACATGGGAGAAGTCAAGTCGTTAGTAGTGGAATTATGTTGAGTAATATTTAATAGATTGATATTTATTTGTTGTGGTGCTATTTCACTAGTGGTGTCATGTGAACATCGACTACATGATACTTCACCATTTATGGGCCTAGTGAGATGCATTGTGTATTTGGCTACCAATTGTGGGGTTGCTGGAGTGACAGAAACCTAAACCTCCGTTGGGAAACCATTGCACCAGGGAGCGTAGGATCTTAGAGTTTAAGGCTGTGGTTAGATTTATCTTAATTACTTTCTTGTATTTGCGGATGCTTGAAAGGGGTATAATCACAAGTGTGTATTTATCCTAGTAAGGGTAGTGCGCTAGCACAGGTTCACCCCCATAACACTTATCAAACCAGTAAAGATTATTTAGCGATATGAAGTGAAAGCACTTGACAGAAACTCCGTGTGTCCTCGAGAACGTTTGGTCATCATAAGTTACACAACCGGCTTGTCCTTTGCTAAAGAAAGGATTGGGCCACTTGCTGCAATTATTACTACTGTCTTTTATTTACTCGTACTTTATTTACTTGCATTACCAAATACCCCTGAAAACCCATTTGCTAGTATTTACAGTGAATCCTTGATCAAAACCACTTGTCAACACCTTCTGCTCCTTGTTGGGTTCGACACTCTTATTTATCGAAAGTACTACGATACACCCCCTATACTTGTGGGTCATCAAGACTATTTTCTAGCGCCGTTGCCGGGGAGTGAAGCGCTATTGAAGAGTGGAATTGGTAAAGGTAACTGCTACTCGTGTGATGGTGCCAGAAAAGACTGTGGCGTTTAGTTGACGTGGGAGCAGTAAGTCCTTGTGTGTGGTGATGACCAGCCCGTTGGGAACCCCAAGAGGAAGGTATGATGAGTGTAGCGGCTAGTTTTCCCTCAGTTAAGAAACCAAGGTTTATCGATCAGGAGAAGAGAGACGATGACAACTGAAGGTGTTTGTGGAACCTGCACACACACAAACAAATACTTTGTCCCCAACTTGCGATGAGGTTGTCAATCTCACCGGTTTGCTTGAAACAAAGGTTATGAGTGTATCGAGTGGAAAATAGTAGTAATATGCGAGTAAAGTAAACAGTGCGGGAAAAGTAAACAGGTGATTGCAATATGATTAAAATAGGACCGGGGTCCACAGTTCACTAGTGGTGTCTCTCCATAGATAAAATAACATGCTGGGTAAACAAATTACAGTTGGGCAATTGATAGAATAAAGATAACGTGATATGTCAAGAAGATCACTATGAGATTCACTCTGGGCATTACAACAAAATACATAGACCGCCATCCAACTGCATCTATGACTAATAATCCACCCCCGGGGATATCATCCGAACACCCTAGAAGTATTAAGTTGCGAACAACAGATAATTGCATTAAGCAAAGTGTGTAATGTAAACAAAGCATATGCCCTTGAGCATATGAATGTTGTTTTCTCCCTAGTAGCAACAACACATCTACCACCTTAGAGATTTCTGTCACTCCCCCAGGTGAAATAGAGACATGAACCCACTATCGAGCATAAATACCCCCTCTTGGAGTCACTAGCAACTACTCGGCCAAGATAGCTACTAACAACGGAGAGCATGCAAGATCATAAACAACATAGAGATAACAAAAGATATAATTCAGTACAGCAACTTAATCATAAACACCAATATTCATCGGATCCCAACAAACCAACATCATAGAATTACATAACGGTGATCTCAATCATGTAAGGCAGCTCATGAGATCTAAACATGAAGCACATGGTGGAGAAGACAACCATCTAGCTACTGCTATGGACCCATAGTCCAAGGTAGACTACTCACTCATCGCTCCGGAGGCAAGCATGGCGATGAAGAAGACCTCCGGTGGCGATTCCCCTCTCCGGCAGGGTGCCGGGAAGAGCTTCTGGACCCTCCCGATCTTCGGGTCGACGGCGGCGGCGGATCGCGATGTATTCTGAAAAACTGATCGGGCTTTAGGTTTTTCTCGTCAGGGGGTGTATATAGGCGAAGGGACGATGTCAGAGGGGGGACCACGCCCCCTCACACAGGGCTGGCGCGGCCAGGGGGTGGCCGCGCCGCCCCTGTGTCTGGGGCCCATGTGGCCCCACTCCGTCAGGTCTTCGGATGTCTGGAAGCTTCCCCGTGAAATATGACTTCAGGAACTTATTTCGTCCAATTCCGAGAATATTTCCTGTGTATCACTTCTGAAACACAAAAACAGCAGAAAACAGGAAACTGGCACTGTGGCACTTCGTTAATAGATTAGTTCCGGAAAATGTATAAAAATGCCACTAAGTGTAACGAAACAATATACAAATGGTGTAAAAACAAGCATGGAGCATCAAAAATTATAGATACGTTTGAGACGTATCAAGCATCCCCAAGCTTAACTCCTGCTCGTCCTCGAGTAGGTAAGTGATAACAATGAATAATTTTTGAGGTGACATGCACCTACACAATCTTGATCATATATGTAAGCATTGGTGAGCTGGGATCAATAGAACTTAAAACATGGGCATGAAGATATAATCATGACAATAAGAACTTAGCAACCATGTTGTAAACATGAAAATGAACACAAACAAAAGATCATGAAAATGAAACAATGAAAGTCAAACGTGTGTTCAAATCATAAGGAAAAACATACAAATGGTTTTCAGCTTGTCCTTCAAAGAGAGCAAAACATAAATGCATAGGACACCTCAAAGTTTAAGAGGGCGACTAGATACAAATAATTTAAGAACAAGTGAAACCAACAATATGAGTCAATCAATGAACTTTGGGACAATGCATATCACACTAAGAATGACAACTATGCTCTCTTAATGGTGCATAAATAAAGAAGGTGGTGACTCAACATAAAAGTAAAAGAAAGGCCCTTCGCAGAGGGAAGCAGTGATTGCAAGTTTTATAACCTTCAAAAATTATGGTACTTACCGGCTTTGAGCTCTCATTGCCCCCATCATAAGCATCTTGAATGGTTAAAGTTAATGCGAGAACAGTTATGATGCATATGCTTGACAAATCATAAGTTGAAAACCTCGTGTCCCGTGAATACGAGTACCCAAACCATGCTAATTTACTTAGAGTCCCAAGCAAGGCTCTTGTCATTGTAAGTATATGCATATCATTGAGAACCGCCAATGGGGTACCTCCGTGCCCGATGACATGGAACAAGCCCACACCAAAATGACAGGACAAGCAGACAATGAACACCTTGACATCTCTTTTATTTGCTATATTGTTTAGCTTTTTATTGTGAGATGCGTCGTCGAATGTTCACCATGGGTATGCTGCAAATTTCCACCATGAATTATGCATGGCTTAGATTGGCGGCCCGGCGTTTCCCTAACACATATAAAAACTCCATGATCCTCACAAGATTCCCAATTCATTTCACACAGCGGGCATCCATAAACAAAAGATCACGATATCAACTCAAAAAGAAGTGCAATGTTGAAAGCTTTCCCCATGACAGCATGGCTGGGCTAGAATCCAACTTACAACTTGCAAGCATAACAACTCAGCATAAAAGACCACAATGTCAAATTTTTAAGAACAGGAAAAAGTAAAATATGCCTTCCGGTTCGTGAGAGCTTTACTGACCGAATTTCGCATAACACTGGTAAGAGTTTAATTTGAAGAGAATATAAAAGCAAGTCAAATTTACTTGGAATAGCAAATTGCTAGTAGGTATGTATGGTGGACACTTTGGAAAACTTTGGCTTTTAGGAGTTGGATGCACGAGTAGAGCTCATACTCAGTACAAGGCGAGGGCTAGCAAAAGACTGGGAGCGACCAACTAAGAGAGCAGTAATGGCCATAATCATGCAAAGCGACAAAGCGACATTAAAAGAAGCATACGATGGCATCAAAAGTCAAAAACTAAATGATCATGAAGGCTATTGGCGACTTTGTAAGAGTCTAACATGTGTGAGCATGCGCCAAGTCAACCCAAATAAAGCATCAAGGAGAAAACCAAAATAATGCTTCCATACAATAAAAACAACGCATGATTTTTCAAAGGCTCATTAAGCAATCTCAGTTATTTGAGACAAGTCATGCTACAGCAAAACCACTAAGCATACTATCAAAAAGACATCAAGCATGACATGAAAAAGCCTAAGCCGCAGTCTACACAAGCTCCTTCTTGTACCACTATTTTGCACAAAGCTTTTTCTCTTTTCCAACACCATTTGAAATTTTTATAAACACCTCTTTTGATGAAAACCAATGAAGACAAGAGGCAAAAATACACCTTGATGAAAAGATATGACAAGATCTGAATGCATATCAAGGCGAAAACGAAAACCAAAAGCAGTAGCGGAAAAAGATGAACGCTCGATTTTTAATAAGAGTGAAAACTAGAGCGTTCTTTGCAAATGAAAACAAGTACATCTCCTCCAAAGGGAAATTTGTTGGGGTCCAACCATTTATTGCAGCAAACAAACAAACTAAACCAACTAAGAAAACTAAAACAACTGACGCTCCAAGAAAAACACATAGTGCATGAAGCAATAAAAATATAGGGTTTTGAAAGGTGACCTGATTTTTGCCGATGAAGAAGGGGTGCCTCGGGGGCATCCCCATGCTTTGACGCTTGTACTTCTTGGATATTTCTTGGGGTGATGCATAGGCATCCCCAAGCTTGAGCTTTTGTCCATTCTTCAACTCATCTCATCATTCTCCAATCCCTACACTTGAAAACTTCCTTCATACAAAACTAAACACAATTCTATTAGCAACATTAGTGTAAGCATAAAATATATTCAACCTCTTTTAGCTTCAGGTTTCAACCCAAAACCACCACATATAAAGTATATACTACTGTAGCAACTTCCACAAGAGTTCCATGATCAAAAAGAACTCAAAAGAAAGCGATAAAGTGGCAAAAACAAATATTGGCAGAAATCTGTCAAAACTGAACAGCTGACAAAGGACGAATTTTTGAGGGATTTTCCGTTGCTCAAATCAAAAAGTGTTAAACTAAGAAAAGTTTGGATATAACCTGGGGCATATGCACAAGAAATCGCAGGTCCAAAAGATAAACAGAGAATTTTCACGAATTTTTACGGTGCAGCACCGAAAACAGTTTCAGGACAGCAACATCCCCAAATCTTTACCTCACTCAAATTAGAGGCTTCTCTTGGCACAAAAACGAAATAAACAAGATAAGGAGCGGTCATTACAGTAGTAATGACTTCCAAGACTCAAATAAAAGAAAAAGTACTGAGAAGTAAACAATGGGTTATCTCCCAAGAGTGCTTTTCTTTAACGCCTTTGAGCTAGGCGCAGAAAAGTGCGAATCAAGTAATATCAAGTGATGAAGTGCTAGTTACCTCAGTAGGCTCTTTGAAGGTTCCCGAAGATGATTCAACCTGTAAGTCACCCTTAGTGGAACTAAGAGTCTTACCAATCTTAAGAACATGTTGAGATTTAAGCGCAGAAACCTTGGGAACATACATAAATTTTTGCTCTTTTCCAACAAACACTTTCTCCTTCTTAAATTTAAGAGAAGAGAAGATTAAACTAAGAGTTTCCATAGACTCCTCTAATTTACCAATCCTCAAGTTTTGATTGTCATGAGCAGTGCTATCCTCTAAAATGGTAATCCTCTTACCAATATTTTCTATTAATTCACTAACGCGGCTAGCATTTTCTAGGATACTTGGCAAACTTTTTTCTAAAGAGCTGAGCTTTTCTACCACCACTTCCAAGGTGGTCTCAGTTTTAGCAACATGAATAGGTGGTACTCCCACTAAACTTTCAATTATAGTGCATGCTTCTCCCGCGGGAGTACCTAGAAAATTACCTCCTGTAAGAGTATCAAGAACATACCTATTCCAGCTAGATATACCAACATAAAAATTTCTAAGGAGGATAGTGGTGGAGTGCTTTTTGGTACACCTATGATGAGCATTGTTAATACGGTACCAAGCATCTTTTAAACTTTCTCCCCCTTGTTGCTTGAAACTACGAACTTCTACTTCAGGATTACTCATTGTAACAAAACTAAAAGCAGATAAGTAAAAACAACTACCAAGGATTCTAATTTTTTTGGATTTTTGATATAAAGCAATGCAGGTAAAATAAAATAAAGTAAAACAAAACAAATAACAAAGTAAAGAATGTGTGTGCGAAGAACTCCCCTCGCAGAAGTCTTCTCTCTTCCCCGGCAACGGTGCCAGAAAAGAAGCTGCTACTCGTGTGATGGCGCCAGAAAAGACTGTGGCGTTTAGTTGACGTGGGAGCAGTAAGTCCTTGTGCGTGGTGATGACCAGCCCGTTGGGAACCCCAAGAGGAAGGTATGATGAGTGTAGCGGCTAGTTTTCCCTCAGTTAAGAAACCAAGGTTTATCGATCAGGAGAAGAGAGACGATGACAACTGAAGGTGTTTGTGGAACCTGCACACACACAAACAAATATTTTGTCCCCAACTTGCGATGAAGTTGTCAATCTCACCGGTTTGCTTGAAACAAAGGTTATGAGTGTATCGAGTGGAAAACAGTAGTAATATGCGAGTAAAGTAAACAGTGCGGGAAAAGTAAACAGGTGATTGCAATATGATTAAAATAGGACCGGGGTCCACAGTTCACTAGTGGTGTCTCTCCATAGATAAAATAACATGATGGGTAAACAAATTACAGTTGGGCAATTGATAGAATAAAGATAACGTGATATGTCAAGAAGATCACTATGAGATTCACTCTGGGCATTACAACAAAATACATAGACCGCCATCCAACTGCATCTATGACTAATAATCCACCCCCGGGGATATCATTCGAACACCCTAGAAGTATTAAGTTGCGAACAACAGATAATTGCATTAAGCAAAGTGTGTAATGTAAACAAAGCATATGCCCTTGAGCATATGAATGTTGTTTTCTCCCTAGTAGCAACAACACATCTACCACCTTAGAGATTTCTGTCACTCCCCCAGGTGAAATAGAGACATGAACCCACTATCGAGCATAAATACCCCCTCTTGGAGTCACTAGCAACTACTCAGCCAAGATAGCTACTAACAACTTAGAGCATGCAAGATCATAAACAACATAGAGATAACAAAAGATATAATTCAGTACAGCAACTTAATCATAAACACCAATATTCATCGGATCCCAACAAACCAACATCATAGAATTACATAACGGTGATCTCAATCACGTAAGGCAGCTCATGAGATCTAAACATGAAGCACATGGTGGAGAAGACAACCATCTAGCTACTGCTATGGACCCATAGTCCAAGGTAGACTACTCACTCATCGCTCCGGAGGCAAGCATGGCGATGAAGAAGACCTCCGGTGGCGATTCCCCTCTCCGGCAGGGTGCCGGGAAGAGCTTCTGGACCCTCCCGATCTTCGGGTCGACGGCGGCGGCGGATCACGATGTATTCTGAAAAACTGATCGGGCTTTAGGTTTTTCTCGTCAGGGGGTATATATAGGCGAAGGGACGATGTTAGAGGGGGGACCACGCCCCCTCACACAGGGCTGGCGTGGCCAGGGGGGTGGCCGCGCCGCCCATGTGTCTGGGGCCCACGTGGCCCCACTCCGTCAGGTCTTCGGATGTCTGGAAGCTTCCCCGTGAAATATGACTTCAGGAACTTGTTTCGTCCAATTCCGAGAATATTTCCTGTGTATCACTTCTGAAACACAAAAACAGCAGAAAACAGGAAACTGGCACTGTGGCACTTCGTTAATAGGTTAGTTCCGGAAAATGTATAAAAATGCCACTAAGTGTAACGAAACAATATACAAATGGTGTAAAAACAAGCATGGAGCATCAAAAATTATAGATACGTTTGAGACGTATCAGTAACCGTTGTTGTGAGTATTGTTTTTACTTTTGTCTTTTACTTTTATTTTATTTTGCTATGGAGAATTCTCCATTTGGTTTCCTATTTGGGAACACTTCTACCACTGCTGCACATGTGGATGAACCACCACCACCACATGCTCAATTAGATCCTTTTAAAATACGTATGAAAATTGTTGAGCGTGTTATGGATAACTGCTATTCAGGAGATGGAACTGTCCATCCGGGTGATCACTTACTTTTTATACATGAATTATGCGAGTTGTTCAAGTATGCAGGTATTTCACCGAGCCAGGTCAAGAGGAAGCTATTCTCTTTATCATTGAAAGGCAGAGCTGAGGAGTGGTATCGGCTGCTTAAAGATGGTCCATCAATTGCATGGGAGGAAATTGTGCCTCTCTTTTATTCCAAGTTTTATGCTGAAAAGGATCTCACGGGCGACTAGAGGGGGGTGAATAGGCGCTACACAATTTTTTTATCTTTTTCAAGTTTTAGGCTTGACACAAAGTAAATTCTCTAGATGTGCAACTAGGTGAATTTCCTAAGTGGCAAGCAAGCAAGTGAACAAGTAAACAAGTAAGCAAGTAAGCGAGTTCAGGTAAGAAATAACCGAGGAGCGGAGACCGGAGACACAAGGATGTATTCCCGTAGTTCCTTCCTTTTGAGGGGAAGTATGTCTACGTTGGAGAGGTGTGGTGACACGGAGTTGACCAACGCCACAGAGGCTCACCTTGTTCTCCGGTGAGCAAGCCACGGAGGCTAGCTCGTTCCACTAAGCGGTGGTATTGGGGGAACTCACCGAATCCCTTACACGGAGATTGGGGCACACATCCACAACTGAATTGGAGGCTCCCAAGAAAGCCACAGAGGCTAGAAACCACAAATACAAGAGTAATCACGAATTACACCACCTAGTGTTTCCAAGGAACCACTAGGAGAAAATCCCTCAAGCAAAAGGAGGGGAAAGAGAAATTCCTTCGGTGGAGATGTAGATCGGGACCTCCTCCTTCGATCCTCCAAAGATCTAAGACTTTGGGTGGTTAAAGGTGGAGATCTTGCAGTGAGGTTGGCTCCAAATAGTGTCTTGTTCTTGATGAGGACGAGCAAGCTGGGGAGGAAGAGAGGAAGGGGTATAAATACCCCTTCCCGAAATGTATCCGTTGCAGCCGCCAGGGGCCGGATTATCCGGCCCAAACTTGCACCGGATAATCCGGCGGCCGGATATTCTGGCCCACTTCTGGAATAATCCGGCCGAAATATCCGGCCAGGAATCTGGGTGACGCGCATCTGGTCCTTAGTCGTTTCACGGGGGGGGGGCGGATTATCTGGCCCAGATCTGGAAATATCCGGCCCAAATATCCGCCCCCAGATCTGGGTGACGCGCATCTGAGTTTCTTCTGGTCCTTAGTCATTTTCACGGGGGGGGGGGGGGCGGATTATCCGGCCCAGATCTGGAAATATCCGGCCCAAATATCCGCCCCCAGATCTGGGTGACGCGCATCTGGGTTTCTTCTGGTCCTTAGTCATTTTCCAGGGGGGCGGATTATCCGGCCCAGATTTGGAAAAATCCGGCCGAAATATCCGCCCCAAGATCTGGGTGACGCGCATCTTGCTGCTTCTGGTCCTTAGCCGTTTTCCGGGGAGGCCGGATTATCCGACCCAGTTTTGGAAATATCCGGCCGAAAAATCTGGCCAACTTTCTGCACAAAAACACTGGTAAAATGTCCTGGTGTTGTCAACTAACACACAAAACTAGGGAGGCTAGAAAATTCCCTAACAATCTCCCCCTTTTTGGTGTTAGATGACAACACTAGGATTTACAATAGTAAGATCAATTAAGCAAGAGAGCTCCCCCTAAATATATGCATAAGTTCAAAAGAAGCTCCCACTAGAGATAAGCAATATAACAAGTTTGACAATAACAATATGAGCATAGACACATTAAGCAAACAAACTTAAACAAGTTCCACACACAACAGTTCAAACCTAAAGAAAGTTCACCAAGCACAAGATAATGATAAGTTCACAAACGAGAAGACGGAAGCAGCTCCCACACCAAAGTAAATCCCAACGAGAAATCCTACTAGAACAACTTCTCCCCCTTTGGCATCAAGACACCAAAAAGGGACAAGAGCATACTACACGCCCCAAGAAGTCACTCAAAGTCGTCGTCGTCCTCGTCCTCCTCATAGTCCTCCTCCTCTTCATCATCTTCTTCAAACTCTCCTTCCTCATCATCTTCCACATCCTCTTCCTCTTCATCTTCATCTTCATCATCAACAGGAGTGGTGCGACCAACATAGAGAGACTTCTCCATTGCGCCCTAATCATAGGTCTCGGAGTGCCACTTGTTGTAGGCAATGGGAGGAGGAGTAGGAGAAAGAGTAGCTTGGTCCCCACTGAGCTTATGAAGAATCTCACGCTGAGTATCAAGAATAGCCTTGCGCTCACAATAAGCTTCATAGTTCTCACGATGAATCCCAACCTTCATGCAAAGGACATGCTTCTGAAACTAGCTCAACTTCTTCACCCTCTTGGGAACATCCTTGGACACAAACTTGCCACTTGGCACACTAGAACGAGCATCTCTCATGAAAGAATAGGGACCAATGGGACCAACAGGAGCTGGAGCTGGCTTGTTCTGCTTCACATAGAGCTTCTTGACCTTGTGAGACACACACTGACTGCTGAAATCCTGACCCTTGAAAGTGTCAATGATAAGCTTCATGATGAAAGGAGCGTACAGAAGAGAACCCTTGCTGACCATAGCATCGTACATCTCGTTGAAGATAAAGTCCATCACATCAAGAGAGAAATCTGCATCCGGATTGGTAGATGTGGCACAATCATGAGAAAAGATAAGGAGATCCACCAAGGAGCTTCTGATAGCATCGTTGTTCCCTCCACTTGGTGCAATGTTCTCCCTGAAGATACGCACAAGAAGATCATACAGAGGCAACAGACCAGCAGCTTGACCAGGTTTTCCATGAGGTCCATATAGATCACAAAGCAGATTCTTGTCGACTGGAAGCGGAGTGTGAACCCGGTGACCAACAGGATTCGTCGGGCCATTAAAAGGGTAGCCCAACAGAGAAGCAAACCGAGTGAAGGAAGACTCATAGTAACGAGTCCCAGTCATCCACTTGAAAGTTCTGTTATCATCAGCAGCAAAAGCCAAGGTAGCATAAAATTGCACTATGAGCTGAGGATCATAATCACACTGAACAGTCAACAAACCAGTGAGGCCTAGCCTCTCCACTACCTGGACAGCTGGAACAAAGTACTCCTTCGACTTCAGGAAGGTAAGATCAATGGGATGCATCGGACGAATGGGCTTACTCGTGGGAACAAAGATATCCTGATAGATGTACAGCTGCTCTGGACACCAGAAACGACGGTCTTCAATGTGAGTTGCCCTTGGCTGATTGGCGTACCAATCTTGCTGCCTCGGGGCTGAGTAGGAACTCTGGCTCATTTGCTTGTAGTTGACTCGTGGTTCCTTTCCCTTAGCTTGGGCAGCCTTCCTTGCAACCCTCTCAGCTGCCTTAGCCTCTTTGGTGGCCTTCACTTTCCGTACTGCTGCCCGTTCTTTCTGACGAATGGACATCTCATCCTCCAAAATACCATCTTCATTGTAACGGAGGTAGCGGGGACGACGCCTCTTTGCCGGACCGGCACCTGTGAGGAGAATAAGTAGGAAGCATGGTGATGAGGATGCACACAAGTACCAGAAACATACACTAGAGTGATGAACATAGCAGAGGAATGCCTGACATTGATGGTCAAGAAGGGAGAAAAAGGAACCACTAGGCAGGCCAGATTATCTGGTCCAAAAGTGGGCCGGATAATCCGCCCCCTGGCGAAATTTTCTCAATTCTTGCCCTAACATGTCAAAAGCGTACATCGGCTAGGTGAATCACTAAAGTATACAACAAGGCCAAAGGAAAGACCAACGGGGACAACTAGACTCCAAGATCTAAGGAAATAAATCTCACAAGAACTTCACCACTAGGGCTAGGAGATGCGAAATTTACCCTCATCCATTGGAGGAACTGCTTGGATGAACTTGTTCCCGAGAAGAAGGAGAGCACGAGCCTTGAAGATCGGCCGGATCCGGCGGACGGAGAGGCACCGGCGAGCAAGAGGAGGAGCAGGTGGCGGCGGTGGAGAGAGAGGGGGGGCGGAGGTGGAGGAACTGCCAAAGTGGCCAGTTCGCCCCGCGCCCCCCTTTTTATATGGACTGACCGCCGGACCGGATTATCCGGCCCAAACTTGGACCGGATATTCTGGCCCCCGGATAATCCGGCCCAAAAGTGGCCCGGATAATCCGGCCTGGAACTCCTTTTGCTCAGGAAATTTGTGGCAGAAAACTGAACTTGTGTGCATGGAGAGAATGTTTAGGGATGAGATGGGCTAAGGTTAGAAAGCAAA